>JAVKPL010015473.1:0-123527 GCA_032173675.1 Gastrolobium villosum | reverse complement strand
TTGTTGTGAAGTTTGTGGTTGTACAACAGGATTGAGCTGGTGGTTCGAACTGTAGCTGAATCCTGGGTGTTGATTCTGATTTTTATTCCTCCACCCTTGGTTTTGATTGTTACCATATTGATTCCTTCCTGGAGCTTTTTGATCATGCCAGAGTACATTGACTTCAGCAGTTTCAATTGCTCGGTTGAAATCGCAATCCTCGGTAGCGTGAGTACCTGTACATATACCACAAGTAATAGAAGAAGTATTAACAGAAGCTACTTGAGTATTAACAGGAGAAACCTGGAATTCAGAAAATTGCTTCGTTAGAGCATCTAGTTGTTGTTGTTGTTGTTTCTTGTTAGACTGTAGAATCTGTTCATTCTGGGCTAAGATGACATCGTATCCTTCTAACTTCATGATTCCCGCTCTCTTCTGTGATACCGGAGCATTGTCAAACTCTTGTGATGCAAGAGATTCTAACAACTCCAAGGCTTCTTCTGGAGTTTTCGTTTTTAATGACCCTCCAGCTGCAGCATTCACCAGAGTTCTGGTACTTGGTGTCATTCCTTGGAAGAAAATTTGTGCTTTCTCCCAGGCTTCAATACCGTGCTGTGGACATTTCCTAAGCAGTCCTTTGAATCTTTCCCAACCTTCATATAAAGTTTCACTTTCTTTTTGTTCAAAAGAAGTGATTTCGGCCTTAAGTCGTGCCATTTTTGAAGTTGAGAAGAACCGGGCTAAGAACTTTGTAGCTAGATCATCCCAGGTGGTGATGCTTCCTTGAGGAAGTGATTATAGCCATGCCCTTCCATCCTCTTTGAGTGAACATGAAAAGAGTCTAAGTAAGATAGCATCACGGGATACTCCGTTCATCTTCAAAGTATCACAATATAATAAGAAATTCTCAAGATGAGTATAAGGATCTTCCATGCCCCCTCCAGCGAATTGATCTTTTTGGATCAGCTGTAATAATGCTGGTTTGAGCTCAAAGTTGTTAGCGTCCACATTTTGCCTAACAATGCTCGCCGTCTGTGGGACTCGAGCAGGAGTCATGTAATCTCCTAACGTACGTGGTTGTGGAATTTCGTTTTCCGCCATTGCTTCCTCTCTCGGTTGTGTAGAGCTTGAAGCTTCTTTTTCTTGTTGTTTTCTTACTTTGGTACGTTTCCTATTTCTCCTTGCTGTCTTCTCTATTTCTGGATTGAATTGCAGGGAATCAGTGTCAATGGTACCTCGCATAAACCAGAAAAGAGACTACGGAAAAGAAAATAAGAACTAAATAACAAAAATTAAAATTTCAGAAGATAAGGTCCAATCTAAAGAATTAATAGTTACTATCAATGTTGAAGTATTAATCCCCGGCAACGGCGCCAAAAACTTGTTGCTACTTTCGGCAAGTGCACCGATCGTACAAGTAATAAAGTGAATAAGTAAGATATCGTTCCCACGAGGATTAAACTCAAGCACCGATTCGCTATCGTTAATTTAGTTGGACTAATAAAAAGGAAGGTAACGTAGTTTGTTTGTTGAAAAAGTTGATAACATGTAATTAAAGTTCTGAATGTAAAGAAATAACGAAAAATAGATGATAGAATTAACTAAGAAAATAAACGTAGTTAGGGTTCTGACTTCTCCTGACCTTCTCAATACGTTATGAATTAGCTTGTTAAGAACCTGCTCTTAATGTATTGCCAATCGATTCTGTCTATGTTAATTAGGGCTCAATTCCTTGTTACCCTAACCTATGTAATCTTGGAAGAACTCTAGTTCCCCGATTATTCCCCAAGAAGACATGCATTAAAATTAAGGATCATAAGATTGCATAATTACCTCGTGTCTATTCCTATCTCTATTCCTAGATCACAAGGATTATGATAAATTCATCAAATAGAGGTTCATGCACCAACATTCCTGTTGCCATACAATTCCCAAGGGTCATTTCATAAGGAGCAAACTCATAAAAAGCATTGAACACAAATGAATTTATTCAAATATAAAAAGATAAGAATTCATAACAATTAATCCATAACATAATGATTTAATCAGGTTCCATCATCCCCTAACTACAGAGAAACTAGCCAGACATGACAAAATCAAACATAAAAGCAACTATAAAAGCTTCCCCAAACTCCATTAGTGATTGGTGAATCTTTAATAGCTCCAGTGATGAATTGACTCTGATCCGTCTCCGCCGCTTCCGAACATGTATCCAGGACTCCAAGGATCTAAATGTGTTTTTCAGTGTGAAGTAGTAAATAATTCTGACCCTTAGGTGCCTTTTTAAAGGTGTAAAGTTCGCAGCTTTTGTAGAATATGCCAATTTGGAACAAATTATATTCCTTGGGCGCTTAAGCCGCCTAAGGCAGTAGGCCTTTCTTCATGTTGCGCGCTTAAGCGCGCTCCTCGTGCTGGAAATTATTGTTTGTGGCGCGCTTAAGCGCGCTGTAGGACGCTTAAGCGCGCAGAGGCAGAGACTGAATGCGTTCCTAGGGCGCTTAAGCGCCCAGAGGCAGGACCTGAATATGCTTTTAGGGGGCTTAAGCCTCCATTGGGGGCTTAAACTCCCTATTCCAACAACTTGATAAGATCAAATCTTATTTGTTCTGATCCTCATTCCTCTGGTTGTTGTCTTCATCTTTATCTAATCTTCCTCTGGATCCTCTTTTTCCAACAAAACCTTTAAAATAACAAAAATTGATTTAATTAGTTGAAATTCAAATAATGTTCATAATTATCATCTTAAACCTTAGTTTTCAACTTGTTCAACTGAATAATTCATGTTACTTTAGTCTATAAAACAAGATAAACTGAAGGTTTATCAGTGAACATGTATTTTTTGTCATTGTGTGCACTCTGTTTGCGCTGTATTTATTTATTTATTTATTTCATTTTTTTCCTTTTCCTTTTTTTTAGGGTGCGGATTTGGATCAATTTTCAGAAGAGTTAAATGTTTTGAATGAGAAGTAAATGCTATTCAAGATAAATGTGAAGCAAAAGGATTTGAACTCATACAGTGAGCCCAAATATCAAGTTTCTAAAATTTGTATGAGCGAAGACATAATCTCAGCGTTCATTAAGTCTCTTATAGATCCAAATGTATGCTTCTTATTCATTTTGTTGATTGTTGTTGGTTGTTGTATACCACAGGATGAAGCAAATTTCGATAATGCTCGCGAAAATAAAGTTGTATCGTCGGAACTAGAAAAGGTTGCGGTAACCCATTATTTGGATTTAGATTCATGTTACGAAAATAAAAAATAACATAAATACTCGTCGTACCTTTTTTTTAACCTTGATTCACTGTAATTCAAAAATTTACAATTTTTGAAAAATTAAAAATATTTTCTAATTACTCGAAATAACCCAACCTACGGTTTGAATGTATAAAAATAATAAATTTGATTAAAATATTTGTTTCTTATTTTTGCAGTTTAAAATTTGAATTTTTATTAACCCTACAATTTAAATTCAAATCTAAAAAAAGAAAATAAATGGGATTCAAAATTTCGGTTCTGATTTTTTAAAACTTAAAATTTAATTTTTTACTAACACCCTTTTTGAGATTCCCTAAACCCTTTTTCGTCTCTACATTTTCAACAAACATTTTCAGTGGTATTCAAAAATTTACTTTTGTTTTCCAAAAAATTATATTTCGTACTAATCAACAAAATCTCAACCTACAAATTTCGTACTTATTATTAAAAGTTTGGATTTTTTTAACCTTGATTCACTGTAGTTCAAAAATTTACAACTTTTGAAAAATAAAAATATTTTCTAAATACTCGAAAGAACCCAATCTACGGTTTGAATGTATAAAAATAATAAATTTGATTAAAACATTTTATCCTTATTTTTGTAGTTTAAAATTTGAATTTTTATTAACCTTGATTAAGTGGAATTCAACAAATTTCTGTTTTTTCCCATAAAAATCGCAATTATAACTACTAAAACCATCCAAACCTACAATTTAAATTTAAATCTAAAAAAATGAAAAGATGGAATTCAAACTTTCGGTTCTGATTTTTCCAAATTTGAAATTTGAAATTTTACTAACACCCTTTTTAATATTCTCTAAACCTTTTCTTCTTTGGTAAATCAGTGAATCAAAGTTTACATACAACAAATTCGAATTTGGAAGATTGTAATCGATGGACAATATTTTCTTAATTTAAATCAATGGTCAAGATTTGTTATGAATGTTGGTGGCAGATAGATCATTTAATGATTCTATGCTTTCTACAAATTTTGAAATTTGGATTTGAAGTTTAATTTAAAATTTAAAATTTGATTTTATATGTTAACTTACAATTTTAAACAAAAAGTTTATTGTTTTGTGTAAGATTTAAAATTTATTTATTCACCCAATATAAAAAACTATTTTAATTCTTATTTTTTAATATTCAAATTTGAAATGTGTTCCAAACATAAACTTCAAATATTGCTTGCTGAAAACTAACTCATTTAAATTTTAAATTTGGCAAGCTGTATTTTTGTTTTGGCTCAATGTAAACTATCTAATTTAAATTTTACATTTGGTTCACTGTAAAATCAAAATGAGTAAATAATAAATCATGTTCAGTTAAGAGCTAAAAAAGTTGGGTTGTTTTATACGTAGTGAAGAATATCACGACTGGGAACATATCATTTGAAGACCAGACTCCTTCGAAGACGATATCAAAATTGGCAAAGATGAATCAGAGTTTGATACTCCTTCCAGGAAAAGATGAAATAGAGGTCGGAGTGAATCATCTCGGTTGACTGGTAATGACGATTTCTAGCCTTGCAACAGAAAATCAATTATCATTTTCACAACTAATTCATTTTACTCATGATTGTGTAGAACATCTTTTGGGGTTTTCTCCCTCTACCGATGGCGGGTAATTTTATTTTTTCATTTATGTTATTCACGGTTTATGGATTTTTTAATTTCATTGTAGAACATCTTTAGTCAAATTTGTTATTGTTTATTTCATAAAACATGTAGAATTTCTAAAGTAAGCAATATTCAGAATGATTCTCGCTCCAACAGACAATGACTTTAGTAACGTTAGTATATTGGAAGTTTAATTTATTAATTTTTCGGTTTTTGTATTGTGCCCAGATGGTACTGCGCATAGCATCACACGTGGTTGTGATTATGATAATATTATATCTAATTCCTACCATCCAAACATGATTGAAACGCTTCCTTTGAATGGTATGTACAAAAGATTTCCTCAATAAACTTTGATTATTTGTGTTCTTATGTAACTGACTTTGTCAATTTTCTGTAGAAGATCTTTCTCCATTTTCTACCTCCACCATTGCCAGGTAAGATTATTGCTTGGGTTATGTCATTTCTCAATGATTCATAATCCTTGATTTCTTAACTTTTAAATCCGGTTTGTTGTTATTATGTTTTTTTTAATCTTTCTTAAACATACAACCTTTCTCAACTGACCAGTAAACAAAATGAGTTTAGCTGCAACAGGCGCTCTCTTCATGATATGACTAACAGTACGTAACTCTCTTTCTCATGTTCAAAGTTTTTATCCTGTTTTGAAAAAAGTGAACTTGAATGTCTGATTTGTTTTGTACCGTAATTTCTTTTATAAATAGAATCTCCTATTCGAATTGTTGTACATCAACGTATAAGTTTTCATATTATTTCGTACTCCCTTGCGAACCGTAATGCCTTCTTTTATTCAACGACTAACTTTAATTAAATTACTATCCTCAAGAAACTTGGCATTATAATGTTGGCATCTAATTTACATTATCTATATTGTGTAGAAAATCTATCTCCATTGACTCCCTCATCCGTTGGCAGGTAATTGACGTCTGTTGTTTGATCGTTTAAATTTCACATACATTGCATTTTTATAACTGCTTCATATGTTGTATATGTATATATATATATATGTATACATACATATATATATACATATATATATATATATATATATATATATATTTTAAACGAATCAGTACTTACACAAACACAAAATAGACTTTATACAATATTTCTTCCTCAACTGCTAAAGACTGTCTTCATTCTCATCCTACACAAGGTAATATTTTCAATAAAATACTCATTTCCTACAACACACATTATTTTAATTTTGTGAAATGAAATTTAAAAATTATAGTGGTTGTCGTTTTGATTTCTTAGAAAGCAAAAATGCTAGATTAAGGTGGAAAGGTATGATGGTCCAAAAGAAGACTTCTAAGCAATATGTAAAGATAAACGATATACCAAAGATGCTTAACTTGACAGGTAATTCGTCTTTGATTGATTTTACTACAACCATGTATTGTAAGAGGATAATATATGTAATGTATTAACTATTTTTTGACGTACCATTCATTCGACTGTATATTTTATTCCGCATTGTACTTTTTCATATAGGAATTAATGTGAACGGTGAAAATTCAGTGCTTTCAACCGTTACTGTGTTATGTGATGAAAACTGTATATCACAGTATGATTATACCCGTCAATACTTTTTTGGGAACACTATGTTGTAATTAAATATTATCACATGCACCTCCTTCATCGACGTCATATAAATTCATTAATGCAGTCTCCATTTTTTGGTATCTGTGACAATATAGTTCCCCAGATGATAACGGTACAAGTACGACTTCAGCTGATTTGGATCAACGAAGTGAGTTAAAACACCTGTCACTGTTTGTATTGGATTTTTAAAATACACGCACAATTGCATTTATACGAATTGAATTGGTACAGGTAAAGACAAAAAAAATTATTACGCAAGTCTCTTTTACTTATCTTTGTTGCCATTTGGTTCAGCGTTTGGTATTTTTTAAATGCTATTTTTTTATTTTCATGCATCAATATCAATTCATCACAGCTAATTTGTTATGACCGAGCAGGATTAGTATTTCATGCACAATAGGTACGTTGTTAGCTACTCTTTTTGCACAAACATTAAGATTATTTCATGCACAATAAATTGTTGTATTGTTATAACAATTTTGATTTGTACTCACAAATTCATGTTTTTTTTTTGATATTTTTCATTCATAGATTATTTATGATTCATTTCAAAGATGGGGAAGCATCACGAGTGCATCACATAATGAGTTTTATAACTTTTCAAAGTGTAGATTCGGCATCTTTCAATTTACCTTCATGTCAAGCACAACATTTAGATATATTTTGATCACATGTTGCGTGTTTTTGTTTATTATGCTTGGACTCTATTACAGACACATAATATTAGGTTGCAAGTCCCTTCAGTATTCTATGTTTTTTTTTTGGTAGACAACCCTATTCTATTCTATATTTTAACTTTGTTGATTGCTGCTTTCTATTTTATTTTTGCGTGATTGATGATATGGATAGTTGATGACAATGGTCGTGTTACAAATAGTACCCTTAATCATGAAATGCATGTATTGCTATAATAATTAATTACTTTTTACTCTCAAAGTCATGTTTCTTTTTCCACACTTTTATTTATAGAATATTTTTCATTCATTTCTAACAGGAGGAAGCATCAAGAGTGAATCGCAGAATGAGTTTTATCACTTTTGCAAGTATACGTTACGCATCTTTCTTCTTCTTTATTCGGTAAACTGTTATGCATCTTTCTTATTAGCTTGATGTCAAGCACAACGTTTGAATTTTTTTTATTACAAATACATTATATTAAGTTGCAAATCACTTGAATATTTTGAATTTTAATTAAGTCTTTATTAATTAATCTTTTTTATTTTATCATCATTGCGTTAATAATGCATGTTTTGTTACCTGCATAAGTCAATATGTTTAATAGTGCATCTCAACATCGTTATTTAATTTGAGACTGAAGAAAGATATATCTTTTTTTGTTTATTCCTACATCATGCTCTTATATTTTAACAAAAAATATTATTCATAATATTTATTTTAAATTTACGGAAACTTTGACGAGACAAACAAATCGATTTTTTCCCCATGCATCGGCAAAAAGATACTCACGTGAACATATATCAATACAAGATGCATCTAGCTTATACCCCAAACAACAAAAACTTGCAGGACTAAATCATGTTTACATGTTCCCCTTGCAACATTGTACCTTCCTAATGATTATCACCTAAATACTAACCAAAATGGTATGTACCAATTCAGCACCAAATTAAGAATAACAAATTAGTTACATGTTGAAGGTTGTTGTGCACTCTAGGCATATAGGACAACTTTCTGGACTCCCATAATTATGTCACCCTTTCAACTGGTATAAGTAAGTCTTGTCATCTTTCTATTGAATTAGAACATAAAGCCTTGGGGAAACGAGAGTTCTTAATTTTGAATCAACTAAAGCTAATGAGAAAATATTGTTGCAATTACATGAGTTAGATGAATTCAGGTTAGCTGCATATGAGAATGCCAAGATCTACAAGGAAAAGACATAGATGTGGCATGATAAGAAGATTATTCCAAAGAAACTTTAGCTAGCACAACAGGTATTATTGTACAACTCTCATCTGAGATTGATTCCAGGTAAACTCAAATCCCGCTGGTCGGGTCCTTTTGTAATTAAAAAGGTATTTTCCTATTATACAGTTGAAATTTCACCAATAGACACTGATAAACCTTTCAAGGTGTAGGTTAAACTCAAATCCCGCTGGTCGGGCCCTTTTGTCATTAAATAGGTGTAGGTTAAAATTATACCATGGAGGACAAGTGAACAGGGACAAAGTGTCTGACCCCTTTGTCTTCACCTGATAGTTAAGTTGTGCATGTTAGGCTCGAAACGTAAAATAAGCGCTAACTAGGAGGCAACTCAGTAATTTTTAGTATTCTCTTTTCTTTTCTTTTTTTACTGTGTCATAGTTAGTTTAATTTTTGCAACATTGATGGTGTGTGCACACATTAAATTCAAATAGGAAATTGTTAAAGTTTTAAATATGGTGCCACTAGCGCTAGAAATCAAGTTTTCACATTATGACCTTGCTAGTAGAGCGGAAATGGCGCTACCTGCGCCAGAATCCAAGATTGCTTCTATTTCACCGAGCGGGGACTATCATCAAAGTCCAACGTTGACAGCATGGAAGTGGCACTACCAGTGCCAGAATATAACTTTGCTTCTGTTTCACCGAGCTGATTGCATCAGAGTCATGTAGAATGATGTGTAACTTAGACTGAATTTGATGAGATGGATTAAATCTATTGTTAGATTAAACTTGGATTATTGTTGATGAAATTGGTAATTAACTTGCAATGAGAACATCTGGTTTGCTGAAGAATTCGGAGATGAGGGTGTTAATGTATTACATACATAGCATAGCACCACGAACTGACTTGCCTCCAATTTTTATATACTTTGGTGTGCTATATCCATTGCTTGTCAATTCTTAAATAATTATTATTTCAATTGGCAATTAGTGGATAATAAAGTATGAATACATGACTTGTGATTGTGAGTGTTATGTTTAATTGTTATGGGAAATAGTTGATTCCAAATCTGAGAATTGGGGATATTCAACTTGATTCCAAGTAGGACAATCAAATCTAGGTGTTGTGAACCACGTTCCAACTTAAGAAAGGGAATAAACTTAGGGAAAAGTGTGTGTCATTTTAAACAATGTAAAATTGTGTCATTTTAAGTGAGAGAATGAGATAGATAAAGGGGGAGAGAGTGGACAAAAAAAAATAAAGGTATGGGACAATAATTTTATTGTTAGGGACAATAATTTTTTAAATCCGGGAATTGGGCACATCATATGCGATAACTGACGAACTCACACAAAGAGGATGTCTAATATAATTTTTTTTTTTTCTGATTCAGGGGAGATATCTTAACCCTTTTATTATGTTTGTTTTTAAATATTTTTAGTATTAATAACTATCTAAAAAACATGCCTAGATTCACATGAGCTTACTAGACAATGAATGATTGTCATGATATTGTATGGAATATGATCTAAGTTTATGAGTCCTCGATTGTTTGATTTTCTTTGTTGAGAATTTTTGAATAATGCTTGATGTGAAATTTAGGAATTAGATTCTAGCTTGGAAAGAAAGAAAAAGAATAAAAAATATCTACAACAGTGAAAAAGAAAAGTGTGGTAGAAAAGGAACAAAAATTCTGAGTTGAAAAAAAAAAGTGATGGCAATATTGATTAAGTTGTGAATGAACCTCGAAAGAATATTTGCGTTTCAATCTCAACAATAAATTAGCTAATTTTCAAATATTCCTACCAGGTCACGTTATAACCCTGAAAAGACATTTTAATAAGTTTGTGCATATCGTCTATGTTCCTCATCTTTAGGAACTTGAGAATAAGATAAGCCTAGTAATGCTATTATATTGATGGAGTGAGTGATGAGATCCCAAACACCAGAGTGATGAGTGTATTGTATATCTTAGTAAGGGATACTCAATTTAGATTCTGATTTTCTTTTTGAAACTGATAAGTCTTGTTTGAAGTTTTTAACACTGAGGATCAGTCATGCTTCACATAATAATCTCTGAGAATGTCCATGTAATGTTATGCTTGAGTTCCATGTGTTCTTCTCACAGATTTAATTCTTGCTTCCCATTGTTTAATCTTGATTATTGCTGAGGACAACAATATCTAAATATGAGAATTATTTGATATGCCTCCAGCATATACAGTTTTAAAGGTTAAAAAGAGCAAGGATTTCAAAAAGGCTTATAATTGTTAGAAATTAAGATTAATAATCCATGTTAGGGAAAAGGGCAAAAATCAAAGTTACCGCACCATTAGCCCGTGACCGGCGCTGATGGCGCTAGAAGATGAGGAAGCCCCAATTTTGCCGCACTAGAAGCGCTAGTTTTGCACGAATCATCCACCCCAGTAGCACGGGGTCCACGTTTTTAGCGCCAAAACCAATATTTAAATTCATGACCTTTTATAAAAGGGTTTTATAATTCTCATTCAACATGAGAATTACAATTTTCCTACACTTCCTTCGATTTCCGTGCTGACATGGGTCCTACATATAATTTTTTCTAACACATGGGTCCCACATGTTTTTTATCGCTAATTTTTTTAACATGAGATTTCAATTCTCTTTCAACATGAGAATTACAAAACCCTCTATAAAATATAACTTAGAAGTTTTTATTGAATAACTGAATAAAAATAATCTATTGAACTAATATATAAAAAGAAAAAAAAAATGAACATGTTACACAAAATGAGAAAAAATCTTTTCAATGAAGGTAAATTATCACCATTGCGAGAAGCATATAACACTTTTTGTGCATAGAGGCATGTGTTTACGAATAAATTTCACATTCATTCATTTGCCTAACATCCCTTTTCTCACACGAGAAAAGTTCATACCATGTACTTATTGATTACCAAAAAAAAATTTGATCTTATTAAAAAAAGAAAAAAAATTATACTAATCATTAGTTAATATAATAGACTAACATTAAAGTTTAAAAATATGTTATGGATATTTTTAAGATAACAGAAGATTTTATAAACTATTTATCTTTTAAAAAAATGGTTCATTTTTTCTACAGTTACTGCATATAAATTATCTGCAATAAGTTTAATATGACATCGTTTTGGAGCAGAAATCATGGTATTTTTGTAATTTTAATATATTTCATGGTTATTATAGTCTTTATAATTATAATTTTCTAATCTTTCAATCCCAAAACGACATCGTATTGGAAGTAAATGCAAATAACCTATCTGTATTAACTGCAGAAATATTTTTCTGTTTAAAAAAATACATTTCCTAATAAGTGTGTCCAATATGGATATGTTATGATATTAAAGTGTTTCCAATATAATATCTCAACCCCAAATCTTAAAATATGTACTCTCACCTATATTGTTTTCACCTAACACTGTAACACATAATCAACAAAGACTTCATCACATTATAACATTAAACTGATAAAGAAATAATAAATAATTACCAATGAGTCATTAAAAAAAAAAAATTCCGCAAACGCTATTGAAATCAATGTTCTACTCAAGCCAAATTCTAGATTCTAGAATTTTATGGCCACCAGGGACATTGAAATATAGACAGCGCCCACAGTGTTTGATATGGGTGATTTGTAAACGCAACTTATTAATTTCCTAAAAACCAGGAGTCTTCAGCAAGTGCCTAGTGGAGAAACTATGTGGTGAAATGGAGTGCCATAAAGTGCCCCACAGTGCCAACTTAATTTGAACTTTGACAATTTCCTTTACTTTGCCAGTTTTCTTCTTATCCTTTTCTTTTCCACGTTTCCATCCACAATTTGTCTATTAATATATTGATTCGCCATGCTTTTCTTATCTTCGGGTATATCTACCTTGGCTCTTCTCAGAATCTCAAGAATTATAATGATAATTATTCTTTATTGAACAGAAAAGATTTGTACTACTTGTCAATATATACCATTATCATATATATTAATTGGGTTTTATATTTTTCATGTAATATGTGAAGAAATTTTTTACTATATACCATTTAATTTTTGTGCTGACATGATTTATATATATAATTTTTTTAACATATGAGTCTTACGTGATTTTTATTTCTATGATATAAAAAGACTCCTCATATAACATGAAAAATATAAAACTCATATTAATTAGTGTAACTTTCATAAAGTGATAATCAACTTTCAAAATCCCATAGTTTTCCAATTGTCTTTTCATACATCTTCAGCTGTAGATTCCTATCTCTGGAAAATCTATTTCTTAGCATAATTTTTATCTTTATCTCTAGTCAGTAATTACCCAGTAAGCTTTGACATATTTAGAATGCATGTGACTTGAAATTTCTAGCAACTTGGCACCAGTGACGAAAAGAGTATTAAAGGCTAAATTTAGTGGTGTGCCTCACATTTATTAAAAAGAGAAAAAGAAAAGAAAATCTTTGTATGCAAATCGAAGGGTCACAACATGAGAATAGAACTCTCATACAACATGAGAAAATGTTTTCCTAAAATCAATTCTTTTGAGTACATGTATAGTAATAAAATTAAGTCCTTTTTATGAGTAATGTCTCTATAGATCTCGGATGAATGTTCTTTTTCTTGATTGTGTTTTTATTAGGCTTTCTTTCCAACCTCTTATATTACTTTTCTAGTAGAGGTACACATGCATATGGTGTCATGTCTAATATTATAGTCTAATCTATATTATTGTTTACAGAAGTTTCGTATAGGTTTCACGAACCCTTATATGTGCATTGTATCTGCACCTACTTCTTTGATTAATATTCATAACTCAATATTCTAAGTTCTCTATTATATGTCATCTCTTTTTCTTAATATGGCAAGCTTCTTACTTTTTAAACTACACGATTGCAAATTCTTTTTATTGATATTATTATTATTATTATTTATAAAAAAATATTCTTACAAGATTATATTATTAATATTTGGTTTTCTTTTATTCAATTATGGATTTCTATATATTAATTACAAATAATTTTAACTTTTTTAAAGCATAGTGAAATATTAATTATTTTCATAGATAAAAGTATTTATATTATTAAAGATGTGAGAAGTAATAAAATTTTCAATACATTGATTCAAAATTTATTTTTATTTATTTTAATATTTAAAGTCATTAAATAAATAAATAGAATAATTTTACACTATAAGATCAAAATAAAAATTATCGATTAAAGATTGAGTTAACTCTTTTTCTTCACCGATTAATTGACTAATCGATAAGTTGGGATAACACTGAATCTAGGAGTGTAAATGAGCTGGGCTTTGGCCTTCATGACCTAAGTTTATGTAAAAAAAAATTCAGCCTATCTGACCTACTAAAGGCTTTATTTATAGGCCAAGCCTGGCCTATTTATAAAAAATAGAGAGTCTTATATGGCCTACAAGCCTTGTTGGCCTCCCTCATGCTATATTTAAAAAAAAAAATTGTAATAATTTTTCAAATATTTGCTTGACATTACAAGTCATTAACGTGTTCATAAATTGCTGCATTTTTTTACACGAGATATAAATTTCACTAGTGGGCATTAAAATTTTTACAATAGTAAAAGAAATAACTAAGAAAATATACCGAGTAAAGTTCCATTCATGCATGCACTAGTACTTCTCATAAGAAATAAAAAATGACAAACAAGAAAGAGTCAACATAATACCCCAGCTCTATAATGTATATCAGAGAGGAATAGAGTCAAAGAAATGAGGAAAATAAAAAAAAAATACAATTACTAGGTCAACCAAAGCTGAAATAAAGTCTACAAGAAGATATTTTTCACCAAAAAAAGTCTACAAGAAAATATCATTTATTGAAATATCTTTAAACCACCATTAAGACAGGGGTTGGTACTAATTGCCACATAAAATAAATATATTATTTTATTTTATTTTTAAAAATTAAATAGGCCAGCCTACAAGACTTTAGGCCAAGCTTGAAAAAATTGGCCTACGGCCTATTTGTTAAAAATGTTTTCTTATAAGCCTATGCCTACTCTGCTCTGTAATGTAGGCCGGGCTAGGTCAGGCTCAACGTAGGCTGTAGGCTAGGCCAGGCCAACCTAGCCCATTTACACCCCTAACTGAATTCGTTGATCCATATTGCTTGATGGTTATTGTGTTAACTTTTTTAACTTATATTTCCTCTCACACACATATATGACAATATTAAAAACTAGGAAACTATTGTTATATAGTTTTAACTATATGATTTAATATGTTAAAATCAGTGTTATTAAATCCAACCCGGGTATCGACCCGATCGAAATACTGGGTCACTGGTTAGATCGGTTGATTCGGATATATATAAATATATAAAAATATATAAATATGAACATATAAACTTAATTATATTCTCCATATCTAAAATGAGTTAAACAATGTTCACCAAATAATCTAAAAAATATGAAGCATAAATAAATAAAAATGCATGGGATTACTGTGTCAATTTAAACTACAACTCAGAATCCCCATAAACATACCTTTCAATGACATTGAACTCTTATTTCTCAAATTCATCTATATTGAAATGACATATGTCATATTCTCTTAATTTATTATTCCCCAAATTGCTTCAGTATTGGAAGCTGAAATTTATTACAAAAAAATTTTAAAATGAGTTCTATATTTTTTTTGACAAGATGAAACAATTTTGATTTTTTTTTAAATATATGACCCGATTGGGTCACCAGTTTTGATCGGGTTTGACCAATTTTGTCTGAGTTTGATCAAGTTTTGATCGAATCCAATGCATAACCAGTCCAATGATTGATTCATCGAGTTTCGGGTTCACCTAACCGAATTTCACAACCGTGATGAATATCACTCTACACTTTACGGTTTTTCATGTCCTCTTTACACCAAGTTTTCATCATCTTTTGTTAAAAAAAAAAAAAAAACTGTATCCTTCCCTTGGAGTCATCATTTGGGTAACCACTAGAAAGTACAAGTTCTTAGATTTTCCTTCCTTAAAATTCTTGGAATACACCTTGGGCAGTTTTACGTTTGAAATAAGCTAAAATAGCTAATCTAACATGTGCATTTTGTCTTTTGTTCAAAAAAATAGCGGTTGGTTGTGGGCTGTGGCAATACTAAATTGCTTTGAGTGACAAACACACTTTACATCACAATTAGAAAAAGACATTGGTTTGTGTCTACACTCGCAATCCTGTAAATAAATTGTTGAAGCAACATATTGATACGGTACAACAACCAAATGCATGCACCATTTAGTTCGATTAATAACTTAATGCGTATATATAGTCAATTAAAAATATAAAATACAGAGAGATCGAGCACTAACCTTGAATAAGTTTAAAAATATTAAATTTAAACTGGTGTCTATAATAATATTAGACCCAGGAGAATAGAATAAAATTTCTCTATATGTATCTAGTTAGTACTCAGAATATTTTAATAATTAAAAATTAAGCGGTGTTAATATAAATTTAAATTACAATAATTTTATATACGAAAAAATATTTATTATTAAATTCCGATGTGAACTAACCCACAAAGGTTTAAATTCATATGAACAAAGGTTTAGTATTGTAAGAGACACTTTACTTGGCTTTGAGCTTAGCCATTTAAAACTTTTCACATTTAGACAAAGGCTAGGCTTTAATAATTTCATTTAAATATTAGACATTTTTTTCTGTGTTTATTATTTCTTCTATTATTTTCTTATTATGAACATGCTAGAGAGAATGATATTTTCTGTTATTGAACTTGGACTGATTATAGTTGAAAAACCTTAATATTACTAAGATTTATCCTATATGTGTTTATTTTTATGCTAATCTTTTGATTAAGTCAACATGTCTAGTGTTGTTTTTACTGGTGATAAATGAGGAGTAGCCATCTATTTTTTTGAGGATCGAACAAATACTATAACAAGCTGGGAAATGAAGGAGTAGCTACAATATTTTACCCGGATAGGATAGAGACTTTGATAAATGGGATTAATAACAATTATATTACAGAAACACAATTCCTATCATGCGAGACTAGCGACAAAATAAAAATTGTCTCTTTTAATTTTTTTTTTTATTATTTTGCTTGTTGTTTTTTGTTGTAGGAAAAAAAAATTGCCGTAACAGGACCAATCGAAAACCCTTGATAAATAGATCGGAATAGACGAGAATCTAGCGGTGTACTCCCAAATAGATAGAATGTAACCAATAATGTACTCCACTAATGTAAAATAGCCTAGGATGTAGGAATCAAAGTATTTTACTAATGTGAAATAGTTTAGAAGGTAAAAATCTATGTACTTATCTCTGATATATGTATAATTAACCCAAGAGTATATGCTTTCATCATATGTATAATATGATCCTATGTCTATTTATTTTCTTTTATTCTTTCTTTAATTTTTTTATATAAATTAAGAAGCAATATGATATTCTCTATGCTAACTAGTTATAGAGGATATTACACCTATAATTGAAATAAACATTTCTTGATAGAAAAGACCATAAATATTTTTCCAATAGATTAGAAATTAAAATACAGGCCTTTAAAATACATTACTTCCGAAATTAATTCTAGGTGACTTAGGGTGTGCATGATATAACGTCTTGTAATTCTAAATCACAAAATTATAGTTAAAATATGAATTAAAGGGTAGGATTAGTGACAATTTTGAATTCGGAGTCAAAATACGTAAAAGGGATAAAACGATAAATTGCCAAACACGTAACCTTAGGAAATGAAATATGAATAGAATGTCTCAAATGGAAAAACTAACCCTGGAAATGGATTCAGAACGAAAGATTGAGTGGTTTGACAAGTTTATGAAAAAATGATGAGTGTTTTTATCGTGTAAAAATACAGCGGTACAGTTGCACTGTAAAGCGTGTCAAATGAATTTTGAGCACTATATTTAGAAATAAGTTGGAAATGATGTATAGGACTAGAAATTGTGATTTCTCAATTTATTTTCTACCTTCTATTTTGTGTATTGAGCAAGTACTTTCAATTTTTAATTAGAAACCTTCAAGTGAACATTAACATGTAATTTCTCTTACTTTCTCTTTAACCAATTTCATTTTAATTCTTTTTAGAATTTACTATTGAGCAATTGCAATTTTTCTTTTGTACTTTTTCGCCAAAAGGTCCTTGTGGGAACGATATTGGGGTCTTAAATATACTCTAAATTACTTGTGGCTGCGTATACTTGCGCATATCTTGTATACTATTTAGCCAGGCCAACAACAACCTTCCCAGAATTAGTTCTTTTTTTTTTAATTTCTATTCTCGAGAACAGAAATGGATAGAAAACTCGTTTGGTAAAATCAGTTTATTTTTTTGTTCCCGGAATGAACCGGTTTAATTTTGGTGCTGGAGAACAGAAAAAAGAATCAAAAAATTTATATTTTTTTCCCGAGTACAAAATGAGAAACACTTGTCTCTCTCAATCACACTCTACCACTACCATCATCACCACCACCACCACCATTCACATGATACGACCACCGCCACCATATCGTACCACCACCATCATTGTCACAACCACTACCACCACCACCACTACCATCGCCGTCACCGCCACCACCGCCACAACCACTACCGCCATCGTCGTCGTCGCTGCCACCATCATTACCACAACCACCGCCACCATGCCATCACCATCACCATCACCATCACCATCGTCGCGGCCACCACTGTCAACACCATAACTACCACTACCATCGTTGCCGTCGATGCCACCGCCACGTCATCATCATCACCATCGTCGCAGCCACTGTCGTCACCTCCACTGCCGTCACCACCACAACCACTATGCCATCATTATCACCACTACCATTATCACCCAATTGCCACTGCCACCACCATGTTATCACCATCACCACCACTACTGCCACCATTATCACCACCATCACCACTATCACCATTATCTCCACCACCACCATCGCCGCAGCCACTACCGTCACCACTACCACCACCATTACCACCATCATCGCCACTGCCGCTTCCATGCCATCACCACCTCCTTCACCACCACCATTGCCACTATTACCACCACCACCATCGCCACACCACCGCCACCGTCACCACAACGCCACTACTACAACCACCACCATCACAACTATTACCGTCGCCGCCGCCCACACCACCACCACAACACCAAATGAAAAACAAAGTGATGATCCGAAAAAATTTATGCTTAATAGGAATAATTTTTTATTTTATTATTTGTTGTGTTATCAAACACAATTCTCATTCTTGGAATAAAAATAAAACATGTCATCAAATACATTTTTTTCTCAGAATATTTTCCAAACACAGAAATAGAAAATAATTATTTCTTTTCAGAAACAGTACTAGGGGAACAAAATAATTGTCATGCACACCCTTAGGGTGTGAATGACAACCTTCCCAATTTTTATTTTTTTTACTTTATGTTCCCAAGAACATAAAGGAATAAAAAACTCGTTTGATAAACTAAACTCATTCCACTCAAATTAATACATAAATATTAATATATGTTAGTACATGATTTGATAATATGAAATAACGGGATAAATTAGATTATAATATTTTCTAATAAACCATTAATAGGTCACCAACAGGAACTGATTAATCCAGAGTAGAATTGGGAGGGATAAAAAAGGACAAAGAACTCTCTTTATAAATTTTTAACACAATTAACCCCAATTAAAAATAAATTCATACAAAATATTTTCTATATCTACTTTTATTTAAATATTCAACCGAATTCAGAATGTACATAGCTAAGATTCATAGACCGACAAATAGGCACACCCTCCCAGGTTTTTCAATTCAAAATTGTGACGCTGAAGAATAAGTATCAAATCCAGGTAATTAAATGATTAAAATCTTGGCCAACCAATCCAACTACACAATCCTAAGACTAAACTAGTAATTATCTTAGTTGACGAGCGCAGAATTTAACCATTATTATTATGAAATTAATAATTTTTATATTATAAGAAATAATTTTATATCTTATATATACGGGTAAAGTGTGTGTCATTTTAAAGACATAAATTTATGTCATTTTAAGAAAGAGAAAGAGATAGAAAAAAGAGAAGAGAGAGTTGACAAAATAAAATAAAAATGTGGGTCCCACTTTTTTTGTGAAAGTGAAAGGATATAAATTGTGTGATTTAAAAGGATAAACATTTTTTCATATATATATATATATATATATATATATATATATATATATATATGGTTTTATAAGAATTATGTTGTAGGAAAAGTGATTGTGTAATGTTATAGAGATTCGTTTTGCGTGCCGGAGTTTTTTTTTGCTGTGGGCCCCACAAAATGTTGTGAGTGTAGGAAAATTTATGTGATCATATTAAATGATAGATGATAAACTCATATATATATATATATATATATTATTTTTACACACTAAAGGAATATTAATCATCCTGTCGAAGAATCAAGAAGCAGACAAAATAGCAATGAATTGGGAAACACGTGTGTTAAAACCTAAGCTGCTATTTTAATGCATTCAACAAAACTCAGCCACTTAACACTTCCAAGTTGAAGGAACGGTTATAATAAACACTCAATATATTGTAAGTATCAAAATTTCTTATTACTAAATTATTAGTCATCACATCATCATTGGATCAAAGAGACATAATATTAAAAAGTTTTCAAAGAGAGAGAAAATATTAATATAATGGTGATTAGGTAGGTAATTGTTGAGATATATAGTTTCATATTGGTTGTATGTGCAACTAATCTGGAGTTTATAAACCCTTGTGCACTCCCATCCTTGGAGCTAACTTTTGAGGTGGTATATCCCAAGGTTCTTAACATGGTATCAGAGCTTCGTCATCCCCCACTTTCTCTTATGGACTCTCTTAGCACAGGTACGTTGAGCCTGTTGTATCATCCACTCTTCAAGCCCAATGGACTCTCGTGTGATAGGGCGTGTTGATATATATAGTCTCACATTGGTTCTATGTGCAACTAATGTGACCTTTATAAGGTCTTGGGCACTCCCACCCTTGGAGCTAGCTTTTGGGGTGGTGTATTCCAAGGTTCTTAACAGTAGTATGTTGGTAGTAAAAATTTTGGTAGTGAGAATATCCCTTCTCACAAAACTATGCTCATGTCATAGAGATAAAAGTATAAGTGGGACCTATAGGTAAGAGGAGAGAGAAAAAAAGTGATGAGATCCAATCCATTTTTGTGTGTGTAGGAAAGTTATTTATGTAATGTAAAATAAGATAAACAAAACCCTAAAACTATTAAGACAAGTATTTGATTATTGAGTTTTATAATTCTCATTCAACATGAGAATTAATTTTTTTCTACACACCCTTCGATTTTCGTGCTGACATGAGTCCTATATATAATTTTTTCTAACATATGGGTCTCACATACTTTTATCTCTATAATATGAAATTTCAATTCTCATTTAACATGAGATTTCAATTGTCATTCAACATGAGAATTATAAAACCTTTATTATTATCAATTTATTAGAACAAGTTTTAAAAAACAAAAACCATTGGCTTTATATGCTTTTGAGTTTTATATCTCTACTTCTAGTTTCTTCAGCTGCGCCCACAGTCCCAACACCAAAACCGGAAACCGGTCTTTGGTTTTCTTCGAAACCAGTTTTCATTCCCGAAAACCAGGAGCTTTTTTTCGGTTTGTTCATTTTTTTATTTTTCATTCAAAAACCACTGCCAGTGGAATCTTACTCCACAGTATGTGGCGACTCGACCGCAATCTGACATCTGAGCGTGCGTGCCACGCGCCTCTCTCTTCCCCTCTCTAGTTTTGTATCCATTTGCATGCATCTGACGCGGCATCGGATATATTTTTACCCTTCTCCATTTCATTTTTTTTTTGTTATTACAGATTTCATAATTTCCGCATCTCTCAGAGGGTAACTTCGGACACAAAAGACAACATTTCCTCTTTAACATAACACAACAAATTTTCCTATACACACAATATTTTGTGGGGCCCACACATTTTAAAACAAAATAAGAGAAAAAATTATGGCACGCAAAACGAATCTTTATAACATTACAGAATCATTTTTTCTACAATATAATAAACATAAAACCCAAAAACAAATATGATCCATACCCATTCACCGAATCACCGGTTTAATTCTTTTAGTAAATAATTTATTAATTTAATATGAAAATATATGTATTATGGATTATGCGTTTAAATAACATACCATTAATTTGTAAAAAAATTAGCACACGCTTGATATGTGTTGCGCTTTTTACAAGATATACATTATCTCCATGCGCATCTTGCATGTTCAACGCATAATAGGAGGTACTTAAAAATGCATTAATAGGATGTGCGTCTTTTTACATTAAATTAATAAATAATTTATTAAAAGAATTAAATTATTTACCATTTGATTTAGATTTGTGTCAAAAAACGAGTCATATGGTGGGAGGGCATTCTCTAATATATTACGTGAAAAAAATTCTAATCATTCATAAATAAATTAATTGTGATAATTTTATTATCCCCTCTCCAAATATATTTTCTCTTTCATCTCTTTGATTTGGAAGTCAATTTTTTCCTGCGTTATTTAATATCACCGTCGATTTGGGAGTAAATTTATTTATGTGTTATTTAAAATAATTATGTCATGTGAGAATATTTTATTCATTTATAGACAAATTAATGGTTATAATTTTAATCATTTCTTATCTCAATATTTTTCTCTCTCATCTTGCATTAACTTTTGTCCATAAATAATGAAATTATTTAACATAATATGATGATATTAAATAACACATAGGACTATCCACAGGACTCTTTGCATCACTTTACCGAAAGCATATGTCATTCATGTTATTTATGAATATAATGTTACTAAATTAAATCTAAACGGATGCTATAATTATTATTGATATTTTTTATTTTTTTTTTAAAAAAAATTAGTTACATTTTTATATTTTAATATGTTTATTAATCAAAATAAAAACATTAACTAAATGACAGAGTAGTTTAGCTAATTTGTTATAATTATATTTTTAAAATTAGAGTATTAAATGATTTATTTTAATTTTCGTTCTAAAACTCTAAACAATACTTATTTTAAAATGAATGGAAGTAATAAATATTCTGTTTGTTTCAATATGATTATTATTTTGTAAATTTTAATCTCTTTTTTCACTTTAAGAATAAAATTTTTTTTTATCTTTTATTAGCTATATTAAGTAAAATGAATTGGAATAAGATTAAATTATCAAAATTTTATTGTTATTTTTTAAATTAAAGATGTTTAATAAATTATTTAATCATTACATAAAGGGTTTATCATCTATCCTTTAACATGAACACAAAAAATTTGCGTCACTCACAACATTTTGTGGGGTTCGCAACAAAAAAAAAAAAACTCTGGCATACAAAACGAATCTCTATATCATAACACAATCACTTTTTGTAACGGTAATGAAATATAATATAACGATAATATAACGGTAATGGAATATAATTATAATCAGTATATCTCAATAATTAATACTTATAGCAGTGCTATTATAGTAGTATCCTTATTACTGCTACTATAGTAATATCCTTATTAAAATAAAGATACTATTATAGTAGCATTGCTATAAATATTAATTATTGAGATATATTAATTACAATTATATTCCATTACCGTTATATTATATTCCATTAACATTTTATATTCTATTACCGTTACACTTTTTCCTGTAATATAACTATTATAAAACTGTTACACGAAAGCACTATAATCACAAGTGCGCCACGCCACTCATCATATTTCGATAAAAGTGAATTGTGTGCATCAAAAGGTGGCATTTATGTGATGTTCCACGCCAGTGACGTGAGCACCCATGACAGGGAGTTGAACTCACGCTCTTGAAATGAGAATGGGTTTTCTCACCCCCCACAGGAATGGAAAATTAACTCTTTTAAGCTACGTTTGAAACTTAGAAAGTGGTTCGAACTTTCAAACATCGAGAAGAAAAACAAAAAAAAACCATTGTTGTTTATGTAAATAAAAAATAAAAAAAATAAAAGATTAAAACAGCTGCATCCCCAAGAACATGTGAAAAACCCAGCAGCGCCGTAACACACCATACAACTAGGAGTGAAAGTGGGTTGGTTGAGTCGAGTTTTGCTCCATACAGCCCAAGTTTATATCAAAAGACTTCAATTTGGCGCAGTCCGATAGCATAGTATGAATCTAAATGTTAGTCTGTCTTATCCCATTTATAAAAAAATAAATGGCCCGGCCCGTTAGCCTGTTATTTTTTAACTCCAAGTAGACCATGAATCAATTCCACAAAATACTCAAATTCTATTGTTAAAATAAAATGACAATCTTAACATGCAAACAGAACCATGAATCACAACAATAACTAAAGAAATCAATACATACTATGTAAATTAAAATAACTACATGAATACAACACACCATAATGACTACAAGAGTAGCCAAAAATTTATCTTCATCTTTTCTCCCTTGCAAATACAATTCCAATGTTACATAAGTTGGCAAATAATTTGTAAATGTAGAAAAAAAAAACAAAAATAAAGAATAGAAACAAAAAAAAATCAAGATTAAGAAACAAAAAAACCTTTTAATAGATTCACATAGGCAATCTCATGTGCTGAGATGTTGGTTCTTCCTACATAAAATAAGAAGTGACTCTAGTATATTAAATAAATGGGTCAGCCTTGGAGGCTCGTGGGCCAGACTTCATATATAATAATCTGACCTAATTATGTAATCAAACCTTTACATCAGCCTCTTTACACCAGCCTATCAAGTAAAAAGGCCGAGTCAGACCAGGCCACTAATGGGCCGGGCTATGGGCCCATGTGGGTCGGCCCGGCCCAGTTTCACCCCTGCACACAACCACTATATAGCTGATTCCCTTCCACGCACTTTCACGATCTTCTCTCTCACACACACATTCCTTTTTCCTCTTCACACAAATTCTGAATTGTGAGGTTTTTAATAAAATTAAAAAGAGAAAAAGTTGTGACGAAATGCGAATGAGTTGTAATGGATGTCGGGTGTTACGAAAAGGTTGTAGCGAAGATTGTAGCATAAGACCGTGTTTGGAGTGGATCAAGAGTTCACAATCACAAGCCAATGCAACTCTGTTCCTTGCTAAATTCTATGGTCGTGCTGGCCTCATGAATCTCATCAACGCTGGTCCTCACCACCTTCGTCCAGGTAATTATTATTATTATTATTATTTTAATTTTAATTTTTTATACCTTCCTTTGTTCTTAGAAACTTCAAACAATTGTTATTGTTGTCATCACAAGTTATATGTTATAATCATACAATTATGTTGCAATAGACTCACACAATGCATTATAATTGGAAGGGTCGATTCAAGTGATAATATAAGTCTGTCATGAATGAAATGTTAACAGAGCATGTTTAAATCAAGATATATTGGGTCAAAGCTAGATATTTGTCTCAATTGTTTCAGAAACTTGATTCTAAAGGATAATTAAGGTGGAGTTCGAGTTGCCGGAGAACTTTATCAGCTACTTCTTCTTATTTGAGTCAAATTGAGTTGGATTAATTGAATAA
Source organism: Gastrolobium villosum (assembly GCA_032173675.1). NCBI lineage: Eukaryota > Viridiplantae > Streptophyta > Magnoliopsida > Fabales > Fabaceae > Gastrolobium > Gastrolobium villosum. The sequence goes on along the minus strand of JAVKPL010015473.1, from coordinate 98,570 downwards.
TAAATTAATTAAATTGGACTAATAAAGTAATATATATATAAAATAATAATTTGGGTGATGAGATAAAAAATAATAATAATGGAAGATTTTCAGCCCCACTTTACTATTATTTTTGTTAATTCTTTGGTATTTTTTTAATTTTTTTAATTATTTTTTTTTGTATGGGAAGCAAGTAGAAAAATTTTATTGATTGTGTTTTGGGTTTTTTTTTTTGTTTTATTTGGTTTGTTGCAGCGATTTTTCGTTCGTTGTTATACGAGGCATGTGGGAGGATCGTGAACCCGATTTATGGGTCGGTGGGTTTGTTGTGGTCGGGGAGCTGGCGCTTTGTCAAGCCGCCGTGGAAGCCGTCTTGAAAGGTTCGCTGATAACTCCGATAACCTTCGATGCGGTGGCGTTTGGGCGGGGTCCACCACTGAAGGCCTACGACATACGCCACGTGTCCAAGGATGAGAGCTCGGCCGCTTTACACGAAGGTCACCGAGTCAAGACTCGGTCCCGGTTTAAGCGAACCGAAAGTGGAGCCGTCATGAAGCCTAAGACAGTCAAAGGAACTGAGGCCGGTTCTTCTGAACCGGATGTGGAGAACCGGTCGCCTAGTCATGAGTCTACGCTGAGTCGTCAGTCCGAGGTAGCGATGGCGGAGAGTGCGGTATCCGTGCAGACTTCGATTCTCTTCCATAATGAACTGGAGTCAAACGTGAAGGTGAGTGACCGAGCCGATGAGAGTGATGGTGATGTTGGTTTAGAGCTGACGCTCGGGTTCAAACCTGATTCGCGTGCGCATCACGTGATTCCCATGAAGAAGAGAAAGATTGAGTTGAAGGATTGGGAGAGCGATTCATGCAAGATGGAATTGGGGCTTGAGTTTTCAGTTTTAACCGCTCACTCGGTTTTCACTCAATCGGCTTCTCTCAATACTTCTAGCAGAGATTAGAAGTTTGAAACAATTGTTATTAGTTTTTTTTTTTTTTTTCTTGGGTTAATCTTTGTGAATGCGGTACTGTATAATAATCATTGGTATGTAGAGGCAAAAAGTAAACTTTAAAATTACAAGTACTTATTACAAAGAGAGTAATTTCATTTATGTACCGCACGTGTCACTAAAAACGAAAAATGTGGGATAATATAGGTAAATATGGAATTTTATTTTAATTATAAAAATAATATGAACTAAGACGTGTGTTGGGTATTTACTTAAGATGATAATTCCAATAGTTTTCTTCTAAACTTGGGAATTAATGAATCATTGGATAATTCTTCTAAAAGCTAAGGAGATTGAACTATGGAAAGTGTTTTAGGTATGTGCCTATTCACTTCTTATAAATTATGTTCCCTGGTTAAGCTTTGGAATGGATCAATGGATACTTATTAAATGTAGGTAACCTGGGTTAGGATACTATAACCAAAAATTTGGGAAGGACTTGGTGTAGCTGAATCATGCTATTTGGGCCAAATTGGGCTAGGTTGTTCTCAAGGCAGTCCCAATTCCAAGTATGAATAATAAATAATGGGCTTTATCCAACTAAGAAAGTTTTGTTCTACCCAAATTCTATCACCTCATGTAAATCCTGCCTATTTACATGAAAATATGTGTTATGCTCCAGGATCATCCAATGATTTGGTATTCTCTCTCACAATACTAATTCATTTTTTTTTCCTTTTTACCCCTATTATTTTTCTTCTTTTCCAATTCTCCCCTCTCATTTACACTAAGGGACCACCTAAAAAATGGTGGTCCCGGACCATAATAAATTCTCTCTATTTACTGAGGGTTTAACTCCACATATACACGTTTCTGAAATCCTAGCTCTCACTGTCACTAAAAGTATATATGTCACCCCTTTGGCTTCTAATCTCATTGTGTATCAGTGATGTGCGATTGTCTCCTCTATAGATACCGTCAATTATCAAATCCAACGTTAGCTACAACCTCTCTTGGATCGAATATAGTCTTTCTTGAAGTTTATGATATACCTTTACTTAATTAGAATAGGCTAATTCTTCCATTCCAAAACTTTTTATGCATCAAAAGAAAAATAAAAGATATTAAGGTTAAGAAAAATAAAAGAGTTTTACCACAAAGTTTAACTCAATTATATCTATTCCTTAAGCAAAAACTTGAGAATTAATTTCCCCCCTATGAACAATATGGAACAAACCATAGCTTCTCAAATTGAATTAAATTAGTGATATTTTTATTTTTAGTGCCACCGGAAGATACCTTCCTCCACGTCTATGCCTAGTATACAGTAATAAATTTGAAGTTCATAGAATGAATCCTTCACTCTCTTTCTATTGGAATAATATATAATTACTTTTATTTCTTTCGAAAATGCTCTAGCTCAAACCCTCTTTCTACAACTTTTTTTTTTACCGTAAAAAATAAGGAGCACAAATATGGTGTTTTAATGTAGGGGAAGGATATTGTAACAACCAAGTTATGTTACTACCCTGTTATTACCAATCAATCTCATCGTTAGATCGCTTATGTTGATCAAACGATTATATTTATTTCCATCTTTGTATGGTTATGATTCCCCAAATTTAAAGTGAAAGCATTAAATATGGGAAATCATAACCATACAAAGGTGGAATAAATATAAAATATAAAATTTGGGAAATCATGACCATACAAAGATGGAAATAAATATAATCGTTGAATCAACATAAACGATCTAACGATGATATTGATTGGTAATAACATGGTAGTAACACAACTTGATTATTATAATATCCTTCCCCTTTCATGTATAACATTGTCATTTGTACATGCATGCAGATAGGTTTAAGTTAGAGTGACAATTTTCAAAATGATTCATGGATACAACACGAAACATTTGTGCTTGGGTAACCTGTTTTTGAATTTGTGTCGTATTCATGTTGACAAATACTCAGATGAAAAAATTTATATCGTGTCGTGTATTAACTCGCAAACATAACACTAACTTACGTAGATTATTCGTGATGTCATGGCACATTACAACGACATGGGTAAAAGTAACATTTAGTATATAAGTTATTTTTGTCCTGTCAATCTAAATAATAAAATTGTCAAATTATTTGTGTCTTGTCAATCCAAAAAATAAAGGGATCATGTTAATATAGAAGGTTTTAACATAAACCTTTATTTGTATTTTATTCATGTCGAGTGTCTATATATTCATATCAAACCTCAACTCTACATAAACATGACCGGAACCACAAATTGGCACCACTAATTTAAATAGATATTTATCTCATGCAATCATTTACTTGCATCCAAAATCCTTACCATCATTTTTTAATGCAAGTTGAAATATATATATATATATATATATATATATATTAAAAAAATACAACTATAGGCGTTGTACAAATTTATATTCACACACTTCTCACATATTCCTATGCAAATTATGAAATAACACCTAAGCCTCGTTCTAAACTTTTATGCTTGATCCTCGTTGTAAAGATACCTTGTATAACATTGTGCAACTATATTTATAAAGGAAAATATTTTTCTAATATTGATATAGATAAAATATCTTATGTTGGTGAAATAAAATTATAAGAGAGATCTACAAATGATTGGGAAAAAAAAGTGGGACCTATATTTGTTATGTGTGTGTAGGAAAATAGATTATCTCATGTTGAAAGAGATAAATATAACCTATTTAAAAAATACATACTACTTCTTTGTGTTAGATGTCAAACAGTGACAGAAATAAATGTTGGTTGGAATAAAAGAGTGAGAAAACCAAGTTGTGGGATAAGCAGAATCATGGACTAGTGGAAGCAGATGATAAGGTGGCGGAGAAAAAAACCCTTTAAGGTCCAAAATGGAGATACTGACCCTACTATTATTACTTGTGTCACACACATGTGGGCATTCTTCATCATTGAAAGTATATCAAATGACATTATAATCAAATCAAATCATTATTCTCAAGTTTTGTGGAGCGAAGCAAAAGAAGATCTCTTTTTTAAACCATAAAATGGCATTTGTGTCGTTTTTAATTTTTGTTTATGCATGGGCCCTTTAAATTTTATCTAAACATCACGTGTAAGTGCCAAAAAAGAGAAAAAAAAGGTCATAGTTAAGGTGATACCAAATTTCTTTAAACTTGTTTGTATTTTAATTATCATCATCCTCTTCCACATCATGTCATGAACTTTATAACAAAAAATATATTCCCCCTCTATTCTCTTTACTAGCTTGGAAGAGTTTTTTAATTAATGTGCATATCGTAACCCTTACGATCATTACTTAGGGCATGTTTGGAGCACCTGATAAGAAAGATAAGATAGGATAATTTATCATATCCTATTTTTATCTTTTTTTTGGTAGGTCAATAGGATATGATTAACTTATCCTATTGTCTCATTTTATCCTATCCAATATATAATTTCTTATCCTATGGGGGGAGCTGGGTTAGGATTCAATAGTATAAGATATCAATATTAGATACGCAATATATCTTCACGCTGCCCAATATATTCCCACACTACCCAATATATTTATATTTATTGCTTTTTATTTTATTTTATTTTATTTTTTTCTTTTCTCCTTCTAGATAATCTTATTATATTGCTATCAGGTGCTCATCAAACACAGGACATGATATGGGCTTCATATCCTACCCTAATCAGTCCCATATCATATTCTACCTTTATCCTATCTTGTCCACCAAACGAGCCCTAATGTCTTTCTTCATTGTAAAATTTGAAAAAATAAAAATTAAGGAAAAAACATAAAGTCATTACAACTTAGTCATGATAGAATAATAAAGTTTACAAAATGAAGGAACACGTCTTATGTATCCAAGGGCTTCAAACAAACTTGAACCCCATATTTAGGCTTAATTGTGAGGACAACCACAGGTGCATGCTTATAATTCTCTGAAATTGTAAAGCTAAACTTTGAGATCAACATGGCCAATATAATCTTAGCTTCCATCATGGCAAATGATTGTCCAACACAATTTCTAGGGCCAGAAGCAAATGGTATAAAACGGCCAGGTATGAATGACTTTGAAGCAAACCTCTCAGGGTTAAACTCATTTGCATCTTTGCCCCATAGTTCTTCACTATGATGAATAGCCAGCACTGGAATCCAAATTGATAAGCCTTTAGGAATATAAAGGTCACCTAACATAAAGTCTTCAAAGGTCATTCTTGGAAGCACAGTTGCTGGAGGATAGAGCCTCATTGACTCATTAATTACCATATGTAACTGCAACATCAAATAAGCTCATAGTTTAGTTTATGTGAAATAACCGTGTCATTAATCTCATGCAACAGAGACAAAATAGTGTGATCCACTATTTTTTTTAAGTAGTAGATCCCACGATTTTATTTATGTTGCATGAGATTAATAGATCCCTTAGTTTATTATTGTGTTGGCCAACAAAGATAAAAGCCAACTTTTTTTTTTTGGCAGTTACAATATTTTAAGGTAAAGCTGATTCTTTGACCATCTTTTGAAAAATCTAGCCTATTATAAAAAAATTAGTACTGTACTATTTGGTTCACATGAATTTTCTATTGGGCCTTCTTAGCTCTATGAGATAAAGAAATACTCATAAATTTCTGAAGTGGGTAGTCATAAAACCATGTCGTTGAGTAGAATAGGGTCCACTCAATTTTTTTTTTTTCCTTTTAGTTTTCTTTCTCCTCCAAGAATAATAAAAATATTAGGAGTCACCAAGAGGTGGTCTTACAATTCTTTATAGAATTAAGTTTTCCATAAATCTTAAAAATATTGATATAAATTGTGCATGAAGTAAAATATAATCTAATAATACTAAGATATGTAATGGGGGAGAATCTTAATTTTTTTTCTTAAAAAGTATGGCTGTAACCTTATTCTAAAATTCAAGCATTCGCGTACTGAATTAAATAGTTTTTAACTTTTAAGCATTTGGACGCTCTGAAAGAAAGATAACCCATTTTAAATGTTCTTGAAAATAACATCAATTACTTTTTCATGAGTGCCAAGATGATCTTTAAATCATTAATATTTTTTTGTTTCTTTATAGAGTCATGTCCTAGTTAAACTATAATATTTCTAGATTGTCTTTTGTAAAATTCGAGCCAATAAAATATTTAACATATTTAATCTTAATTGGGCTTTTGCCAAGAGACTACAATGTAACTAGGCAAAAAGAACCTACAGCGTAAGAATAAATATTACTAGCTAATAATGAAAAAAAGTTAATTACATAGTTTTTTTACTTTAGATTTGATTCATTAGGGAAATGTATCTCTCTTTTTACATGAAAAAGAAAAAAATTTCTGCACATACATCTGTGCTAACTTTTTTTAAAAAGAATGGGTTTTGTAAGAGTTATGTTGTAGGAAAAGTGATTGTGTTATGTTATAGAGATTCGTTTTGCATGCCGAAATTTTTTATTTTTTATTTTGCTGCGGGCCCCACAAAATGTTGTGTGTGTAGGAAATTTTTTGTGGTCATGTTAAATGATAGATGATAAACCCAAAAATAATTACACTACACACTAGTTTGTGTCTACCCTACAATAGGACAAGTTATTATCCCTTTCATTACAAATAGAAATTCTCAAATATAGATAATAGAGAAAATTAATTTTTTCCATGTTATTGTCGATGTTATTTTTTTTTTCTTTTCAATTCTTTCAGAATTTAGAAAGTTGCATTTTTTTTATTATTTTGGATATTTGAATTCACAAAATATATTTTTATATGATTATTATTAAATGTGGATAAGAAAATGTTGAAAATTAATTTCAACTTTATTAAATGTTGTCATTTTTTATTTTATTTAATAGTTTCTTTTCAACACTTCCACCGAATGCATTTAATGATATTATTTTTTTTCATAATAATAATAATAATAATAATAATAATAATAATAATAATAATAATAATAATAGTAATAGTAATAGTAATAGTAATAATAAATAAATAAATATTATCACTAAATCTAGCTCTATATTTTAATTTCATTTTTAATTCATTCTCAAAAAAAAAATAATTTTATAATATATTTTCTAATTTTGTGAGTTTTCTAAAAGTATCTCCCCACCTAATTTTGTGAGTTTACTAATTTTTTCGAGACATAGAAATCACCTAAGTGAGTTTTGCCTTTTCTATATACAAGACCAGAGATTAAATTTGTGTCAGCATGCTTAATGCTTAAGGGACTCAGCCATTTATCAACTATGTCAGGATTTGTTGGTGATAACTTTTTACTTTATCTATTACTTTTATGAAAAAGTTCTCAAAAGAAAAATTATTTAAAAAAGAAAAAGAAATAATACTATGCATTTAATGATTTAGAAATTTCCACTAAAGAGAATTTTACTAATATACATAGGGATAAGATATTGTAACAACCAAATAATATTACTATCAATGTTACGACCACATCTTAACCGTTGATTTCCGTCAATCAACGGTTATCATTTATTGCGAATTAATAATAAATTAATGAGTTTGATTTGAAAAATGATAACCATTGATCGGCGGAAATCAAGGTTAAGATGTGGTTGTAACATTGATAATAACATTATTTAGTTGTCACAATATCCTATCCCATATAAATATATCTATGATGAAAAATAAAAGTATTTGAATCATTATTATAATAGTAGAACATTAATTTTTGTTCAATCATAACTAACATGCTATTAAAAAAATTAATTTTCTAATAAATATTATTATAATAAAATATTTATAATGATTTGATAATAAATGAATATATGACAAGATGAAATTTAAACTAAATCCTTATTATTAATATTTTTGCTTATTTTTATCGTTAACAATTGTACGAATGATTCTTTTCTGTGTTTCATAACCCAATTAAACGTTTTCTTCAATCTGACTTGTGCGGGGTTAGAAAGGCAATTATTATATTGGATCTATAAAAAAAATTGCATTCATACTTCAAAAAATCTGATGTCTCGTGTCCGACACACACCGTCATTTCCTGATATTCTAACACGAATTGCAAAGACTCAAAAAAGGATTCAAAGATTGCATTGTGTTGCATTTATACTTTTTAGTTCTAACTATTAGATTCTTTGGATTACGATTATCATTTTATTAAGTTTAATATAAATATTTGTGATATCTTATGTTTCTTTATAAAATTAATGGATATCATAAGTTTAGCTTTAATTTTTTATTAAATTATTAAATATTAAATATAATACACATTATATAAATTAAGACTATTATTTAATAAATCTAATATTTTTTAAAATTAATGGTGTGTCCCTTGTCGATTTCAATGCAAAGATTGACACAATTAAAATTAAATTACATGTACAAAAAAGAAACGTATTCTAATGGCTTGATGTAAAGATTTTTTAAAAGCTAAATTGATGAAAGGCAAATAATTGGAAGAGTAAATTGTTACTAACCACAGTGAGCTTTGATAGTTGATCAACAGAAGGAGTTCCACCATTGAAGAGTTCTTTAACTTCAGCTCTAACTTTGTCTTGCCAACATGGATTACTTGCAAGCAACATAGTTGTCCAAGTGAGTAAGAGTGCAGTAGTTTCATGTCCAGCAAAGAAAAATGTTTTGCATTCATCCATAACTAGCTGCAGATTCAAGTTACCACCATTCTTCTGAATCTCACCAAGAAGCATACCTAACAAATCATTCCCATATGAATTGCTTCTACCCATTTCCACACAATCTTTCCTACTTTGTATGATCTCTATCAACAATCTTTCCACTTCCATCTTTAAAGACTTTATCTCCCTGTTATAAGTACTAGGGAAAAACCTACACATATAAATTTAACTATAAGTTATATATTAACATTTTAAAAAATAAGTGGGACATAGCAATAAAAAATAACAATGTGACCAAGTTTTTATCACTATATATAGAATCAAATATATTTACATATATAAGGAGGTGAATTTGTCACTGTATACACATCAATACATATTATGTATAGAATCACATATATTTACATAGGGTTTATTGTTTATCGTGTTCTACGCATACATAAAAGTGTGTGGTGCCTATATTTCTTTTTCTCTTCTCTTTATATGGGTCCATATGGTCCCCACAATGGCGGACCCATTTGGGTGCCATTGTATGCACTTGCAGACATAAAAAAATTGGGGAAATTTTTTTTTTCACATAGGATGTGTGATTCAGACCAAGAAAAATAAAAAATAAAAATAGGAAAATTGAAAGGGAAAAGATAAAGAGTGAAGGAGAATCACACATGGTCAACTTTGGATCAAATAGATATGTTGATTTTGATCTATTAATCCCTACAATTATATTATATTTTACAAATGTCTTTTTGTGGTGTTATTTATTTTTTAATTATCATTATCGATTATTTCCTTAAAACTTTGGTTGATTCACCAAAGCTTTACTTCTGAAGTGGAAGCAAAAAGCCAAAAATTGGATCATGATCTTTTATAATAGTAAAAAAATTGGGGGCGGCGCCCCCGAACCCCCGCCCAAAATGTGCAGACATAAAAATATTTTTCTGGGTCTGTCATTGAGTCTCCATATATTTTTATATATTTGTAGGAGATAAATTCAAACACGAGAAAGTTAATCTCATTTACATATATGGGGTGATTTTGAATTCTATAAACTCACACACCTGCTTCCGGGAAAGCAAAGATGGCGAGTTGCTTGAGCACAAAGATTCTGCAGCTCTGTGAGGAGATGAAAAATTTGCTTTCCCTTTTCATAGCTTGTACCAAACTCGGTTCTAGAGATGATATCTGCAGTGAGTTTAGTCAAATACTCTCCAATCTCCACCTCAGTTTTGCCAGATTCTAACACATTTTGCAGTGATTGTAGCATCTCCTTAGTACATTCCACCATATGCCCAGCATAGCCCTATATGTATACATACAATTATATCCATCAAATTTTTAAGACCAACCATTTCTGACTAATCTCTACAACCCCATATCAATTAGTACCAATATATATAGGGACTTGCATCTATCATTTCACATGACATAAATTTTTTTCTTACACACACAACTTTTTGTGAGGCCCGCATTAAAAAAAAACTAATGCACGCAAAACGAATCTCTATATCATTACATAATCATTTTTCCTACAACATAACTCTTATAAAACCCATATATATATATATATATATATATATATATATATATATATATATATATATATATATATATATATATGGGAAATTATTCTCTCATGTAATAGGAGAGAGTTATCTTATGTTGTAGATACATCAAAAAATGTGTCTTTTATTTATTGATTTCTTATTTTTTAACACATGGTGGGACCCACCATGTGTTGGGTCTATGACATGAAAGTAGTATCTTCTACAACATGAGATTAGATGCTCCCGTATATATATATATATATATATATATATATATATATATAAACCTCAGAATAAATTAAAATTATAAAACTACATTTTTTCCAGTTCCAAAACAAAATCGTTTTGAGATAATAAGAGATAATTTTATCTTTGGTGACGGGAGAAACATTAAAACCATTTGTGTGAGTGTGTGTCACTGGTTAATTAGTATCAACAATACCTTAAGTCTGTCTCCCATGAATGCAGGGGCAACAAGGTGGCGTTGGTGGTACCAATCTTCACCATTTGCCATTAACAAACCTCTCCCAATGAAATGTTTGGACCCTTGTTGTTGCTGCCATGATTTCCCAGATATGTTACTGTACTTTGATAAAAATTCTTTGATCAATCCAGTTTCTGTTAGGCACAACCTTGGCTCTATACCATTCCAATATAGAAATCTCTTCCCTGCACAATCCCATAATTAACATCAATATAAAAATAAAAAAATAAAAAAATAGAGATACACACATGAATTGGTATATATATATATATATATATATATATATATATATATATATATGTTAATTATACCATATTGGTTAGACCAAGCAACAAAATGTGGCAAAAGGCGAGCAACAATATCATGGTTGATGGTTTTCATGTCTTGTGAAATGGCTCTTGAAACAAGGGAAGCCATGTGTTTGATGTTGCCTGTGAGAAAGCGAGGTTTGGGGCCATGAACACCTTGCTTCTCCATGATTTTCTTGATGCGTATTGGAGTAAACCAATAACATGAGATGGTGTCATAGGCAACTTTTAAAAGCAGGGTCATAAGAATGACTAGAAGGGTTGTGAGAAACACCATCACCATGGTTGTAATTGCAAGAGAGTATTTTTTGTTTTTGTTTTTTTTGGGTATGAGATGTGAATTAGATGCTTGACTCTACATATATATATATATATATAGCTAGAATTTGAAGGTGACCCCTTTATTTATATATAATGTAATAATATAATATTGTGTATATTTGCTAATATAAAAAGGTGTGAATGTTGATAATATTTTTTTTTTTTGAGATTATCCTTCGGTAATTCCACAGGTTTCCTTTGGACTAATACAGAATTCGGGGCGAATTCAGGATTAAGATTTTAAATCCCTCTCAAAGATAGTACTAAGAAGATCGAACACATATTCTCACCTCACCTTCACCTGGTTAATTCTCATGCGCATATTGAATTACCATCATTTTGTGATAATGATTTCCTTTTCGGCTTGAATGGTAAACTCCAGAAACATACCTTTTAATGTAACTGGAGTTAGTGGATGCATGAATCATGTTGAGATGCAGGAATTTTTTTTATTAAAAAAATAGGAATTATTAATGTATTGGTAACTTTTACTGATTTGTGTAGCAAGAAGTTTAATTCTCATAAATTAAGGTTTCGTTTTGGAGTCTTGGGAATGAAACAAAAAAAAAAACTTTGAGCTTTGGTTCCTTAAATGAACTTACGTGGCTGAATTTGGATTTGTTAGGTTCAAAAGTCATTTGAAACCATCGATTAATTCATGAATTGGTGTAGAAATCTAAAACAACAAAAAAATCACTTTAAAATACATATACAATAAAATAAAAAAGTAAAATTTAGGACCACAAAATAATCTTCCATTGGTTGTGAAGTTTAATGGAAGATTATTTTGTGAGTAGATCAATTATATGAATTTTCTTTGGGTTTTATAAGATTATATTGTATGAAAAGTGATTGTGTTATGTTATAGAGATTCATTTTCCTTGCCGTAATTTTTTTATTTATTATTTTCTTCAAAAAAATGCGGGTCCCACAAAATATATTGTGAGTGTAGGAAATTTTCTATGGTCATGTTAAATGATGAATGCAAATCCCATTTTTTTTTTTACACAAGAATACAAAGTAGAGATATTTTTTATAATTCATTTATTGCATTTAATGCGATTGGGGTTGGTAGAGATTTGAATAAAAAAATTTATTGATAAAAAAAAACCTTTATTAATTAAATAAATAAAATTCCTTAAATAGGGTATCCTGTAACTGTCAGATTGAAGCATGAAATGCAATAATCAAATAAGGGATTGTTGAAAATTCTTTAAGATGCAATATCATTTATTGTTGAATTTTTTTATTTTATTTTTGTGGTATCAAAAAAAAAAAAATAATACAAGTGTAACAATCCTAAATATTGTTAATAAATGAAAATTCACTTATACCTTCAAATTAATTGAATTTGGTAGAGATTTGAATAAACGGTCTTGTAAATTTTAAATTTATATAAAAGTTGACTGTAATATTAAAAAAAAAAAAAACTCAAACAGTATATAACATAGGACGGTGCACCAGGTTGAAATAAACGGTGCAAAGGACGGTGAGTTTGTTAAGGTTTGTGACCCTTAATAGGAGAGTCTTTTAGATTTTGCTATAATCAGACAAAGTCCAATTTTTACTTCGTGCAAATTTAAGATATATTCTTTTATTTAAGAGATGTTGATTTAGTAGTGTCCCATTTAGATTTTTATGATTTAATTTATCCAAAGAATAATGTATTCAATTTCTTTGAGTTGTGACTTCTATATAGAGTGAAGAAACTCAAATCCGAAATTGGATTAGTTGAGTCCATTAGGACTTTAAATAAAAAGATTAGAGACTTTTCAGGCATGTTTGGAGCACCTGATAAGAAAGATATAACTTATCATATCCTACTTTTATCTCTTGTTTGGTAGGTCAATAGGATATTATTAGCTTATCCTATTGTCTCATTTTATATTATCCAATACATGATTTCTTATCCTATGGGGGGCTGGGTTAGGATTCAACAGGTTAGGATATCAATATTGGATACCCATATATCCTCACGTTACCAAATATATTCCCACACTACCCAATGTATTTGTATTTATTGCATTATATTTTGTTTTTTGTTTTTCTTTTCTCCTTTTACATAATCTTATCATATTTTGCTAATCAAGTGCTTATCAAACACAGTATATGATATGGGCTTATCAGCCCCATATCATATCCTTCTTTTATCCTATCTTGTCCACCAAACGTGCCTTTCATGTTACATGAGAAGAATTTGTTCTCCTACACACAACAAACATGTGGGTTTCATTGAAATTTTTTTCTCTTTCCTCTTTTGAATAGGAGCTGCATGTTTGTTATATGTCTTTAACCCTTAATAGAAAGCCACTTATAATTATCATTTATGACAATATAATCTTTCCATCTTTGTGCAGATTCCACAAAAAATGCATGTAAGATTTTTAATCGCATATCGTTGGTGTTTTGGATTTCAATATTGCAGCAATTTATGTTTACGTATGTATTAGAACTTTGTTGTAATAAATACTAAATCCAAAGTCTTATGTTTTTTAAAGGATACGTTTGTACTTTTAATTCTTAGGGTAAAGTGTGTACCATTTTAAAGGATGTAAAGTTATGTCATTTTAAGGAAGAGAAAGAGATAGATAAAGGAAGAGATAGAGAGTTGACAAAAAAATAAAGGTATAGATCCCATCTCTTTGTGACAGTGAAAGGATATAAGTTGTGTTATTTAAAAGGATAAACACTTTTCCCTAATTCTTGCCGCATGATTGATGAATTGGATCTGAAACCTTAAGAATGTTGTACCATAAATATGTAAGAGCTAGATCCATCTTAAATAATTCTACAAAAGAGTAATCTCGCTTACAATTTTCGGGCCCAACTTATTAGGCTTTGAATTGAGTCTTTACATAAATTTTACACATATGATAAGCATGGCCCTTTTTGTGTTATATATACAATTGAAGGATTATGCATATTTAATAAGATTATAAAAATTTCTCAATTAAATTTAGTTTCATTAAATAAAATGTCAACATGAGATTAGATGCTGGTATGAAAAAATTATACTAAAGATACATCAGAATTACACAATTCTCAATTTACACCATAATCTCATTTAAGAGCAAAGCTGTTTGACACTTTCAATTGTTTACATTCTCTAATGATTTTTGTACTTTCTAAATTAATCCTGAAATAGACGCATATGATTGTAATTAAGGTTCGATTTGAAAATCTATTCAATCAAAGATAATTTAAAAATTAGAAGAAAAATGGTAAATACAAAGTGTAAATAAGCAATTTAGCATGAACCAGAAGTGAAATATGCATTCTCATATGAATGTACTTTCTTCTTTGCTGATTTAAAAATTAGTATTAGTGTTTGAGTCAAAAATTAAAACAACTAATTTCAAGTAGCTTTTTCAAAGTTGAAATCATTGTACCAAAGGGTACTTTAGAAAATATAAATGGTTTCTTCTGTAGCACCAATGAAATCTGAATAAATATAGACATGGGAAATGAACAACCAAACCATAAGGGAAGTAATCAAACAAGACTAAAGATTATAAAATCATTACACAAGATGTCAATGCAGGCCAAGATCTTGTATTCAAAGATGCTTCCACCCCTACATCCAACTGTCTATAACAAGAACAACCCATCTAACTCAAAAAGTGAAACCAATGTCAAATGAGCTTCTTTTTTGTTCCTTCTTTTCTGACAGGTTTATGTAATATCCACTGCGTTATATTGCAGCCAAGAGTTACAAGCACAAACTGAGAGAAGCACAGATTCATAATCAATGCTTCAAAAAGGAAAGGATACTTCTCAGGAGGATGCATGGTCAAGTAAACTACGTGAAGAATAAAAAAGCAACATAAAATAAGGTGTATGGTTGTTGTGCCCAAATAGTTACTAAAATAATTATACTCTCTAACTCTTTGTTGACCAGGTGCATT
Organism: Gastrolobium villosum; assembly: GCA_032173675.1. Classification (NCBI taxonomy): domain Eukaryota; kingdom Viridiplantae; phylum Streptophyta; class Magnoliopsida; order Fabales; family Fabaceae; genus Gastrolobium; species Gastrolobium villosum. Next base: position 83,462 of record JAVKPL010015473.1, on the reverse strand, counting down.
GAGTATCAGCATAAAGAGAGCAAGTAAAGCCAAATATGGAACAACCAAGTCGTCACGACATATCAGAGGAAACATGGAGAGCATGGCAAATTGCATGAACCACCTAAAAATAAAGGGCTCTTCAACAGCCAGCAGGGTTGCTGGAAGAAGTGGCAGCAAAATGGACTTCTCATGCACTGAAAGGGCACAAAAGGAGCACAGATAATTTCTCATAAGATATTTCTTAACAAAATCGTCTCCGTTCAGCAATGTGAAAAGAAAAAGAAATGCTACCAACCTTGAAAAGAAAACAAGTAAAAGGAGAAAGAACTATTTAGCAGTCCATAAAGGAAACCCAGTTTACTAGGAGACTTTATTTGTAGAACCATTGAAGGAAGACAGGTTATAATTGTTGCAGTGAAGCTGAGAAGCTTCAGTGACTCTGTTGTAAACAATCTCTTCCACTTGATGATAATTGAAGAGGCACACCAAAAGTTGGCCACATAATCCTCAAATATTCCCCTTTCAAAAGGAGCAAGACGAGAGAGGACCTATTACAAATGTCACATGTAATTAATTAACAAGGGTCCTTATAATGATCAGAAAATAGCTTGCAAAAAAAAAAGCATATATATTGTTTAATTTGATGTATCAATCCACGACTTGGGTTGAACTTACTTATACTACTTCCATATCTATATTTATATCCCGCAATTAGATTTAGATCTATTGCTTCCATCTCAAAAAACGTGCTTTTAATAACTCATTTAAGGCTTAAGATTCCTAGATTTGTTCGCAAACTTTTTTTTTTTAATAAATTCAAAGGTATCCTCTGGCCGTAACCGAAGACTAATCTCCATCGAGCACTGTCGGACCATTTCGGGGGCGGCTCTCCCAAATCCTTTTTTTCCATTCCCAGGGCTCGAACTCGAGACCTCTGGTTAAGGGGCCCAGGCTCCTTACCACCTGTGCCAAAGGAGTTTGGTTGTTTGCAAACTTTCAATCTGCAAAAAATATAATTATCTATGAATGTCAAACTTGGCTATGATTTTTTTATCTGGGATATTCTCTGTGGACTACATTATCAGGACTTTTACAAAATATTAAAGCAACACAAAAAGTTTCACTTTGGAAGAAAGGTAACACAAAGCAAATCAGTAAGCATGCCTGGATCGAGAATGATAATGATATTCTTTTACTAACGTGAATATTTTGTTGAAATGAAATCATAATTTTTAATTATGTAGTAAGTAGTCACAATTTTTCCTATAGCAAATAAAATACAATGAGGGAAACAGGCAGCATTATTTAATTTACAAACATGCTGCACAATGATGTTTAAACTATCATGCATCCACATATACCAATTATTGGAATATAAGAGAAATACAGAGCGTGAGGATCATGAATCCTCCTAATAGCAATGAAAATAGTAATAATAATAATAAAAAAAAAAACCCTTAAAAGGAGCTATCAAATAGCTCTATATAACCAACAAAGAAACCACTTTAAAAAAAGCAAGGGCAAAAGCCAACAACGAAGCAAAGAGAAAGTATCCTATGATTCCTATCCCGATTAAAATTCACATGCAAAGACCAATGGCTGAAAATCCTAGTATTTCCCTAAAACCAAATAAACCACAAGCCCAAACAGATACTATGCCTCCACAAAACCATCATCTCATTTTCCCAAAACTGTACTTGAATTTTAAAGAGAAATTCTGATTGGGTGAATTTGGGTGTCTATAACAGACTATACTGACAAATCGCGAAAAGACAAACCCCAATCAATGCAAGGCTCCCCAACTTGCGAGGGTTGAGGTCTCTATATATTAGTGTGGGTATTAATTACAATGATTCAATCCCTCTTATACACAGTCCTAACTTATTCTATGATGGATCTACTTAATCAAGTAATCACAAACAAATTTGTATGAAAGTATTTCGGATATATTGATAACAAGAAAATAATAGATCACTGCTCTTTACAACGATGGAATTACAAACAACAAGAGACACTCTTAAGCAAGACACTTTTAACAGAAGAAATTAACCCACAAGAGGTCCACCATGGATCCTCTACATTCCCCAACTGACTCACTATTTTCCTACCCTTTTTGGATGCTGCCATCCCCTATAAATCCCCCCACACCATCAGCACTTTTCCCTCCACACCCCGTTCTAACTAACTTCTTTTCCTTCTCCAACGCGTGCACTGTGATCCCTCTCCATGTGAAGCTCTTTTTCCACGTCATCTGTCTCCAACTCAGCTTCAGGATCAGCTCTTGGGCCTTCTTTGTCTTGAATTGGATCTTCTCTTACCGGGCCCGTTTCTGATTGTTTATTTGGGCCTTTCCCTCTTCTTTTATACACCTGTTTGATGTTCCCATCATTCTGTAGTATATACATGATATCCTACCATGATCATCTACAATATTCTAAGGCAGTCATATTCTATCAAGATATTTTAATACCACATCTCATGCTAGTGCTTCTAGAACATATGTGCCAAACTTGATCGCATATATAGTTGACTCAGAGATCTCTAAGAGCCTTAATGAAAAAATCTGCAATCATGATATTTATAAAAGAAAATCTGGAGTATGAGGACAAATCCAATGCTCATTGAACAATCCAAACAACTGTATCAACAAACTGTCAAGCAGACTCAGTGCAAAAGATCTGCCTAGGAGATTCCAAACTCCTATGCAAGTTACAACATTGGAGACATAGGCACATAGCCTTATATGATGTAAGTACTTGCAAGTTGCAACAGATCCCTCATCTATGAAGGCCCAACAATCATAAAAACTTAAGCTATTAGGTGGAGGCCCATGAATGATTTTATATTTAGCAAGCCCTCATGCAAAATACTATCGACGTTTGGACAATGCGTAGAATTATTTCACAACGTGCTGAAATTTAATTTAATTATGAAAAATGGGGGAACCATTGATTGATATCCTAACACTCATTCATAGGAGCTTTAATACTATGTCGAGGATTAACTTTCCTAAAAACTTAAGCAGTTAGGCACCTTCCAAAAGTAGTAGGGATTCTAGGGAACATTTACAGTGAACAGGCTATGAAATAGAAAATAGAAAAAAAAAGGGGAATTTATATATGAATAATCTGGAATAGTGGAAATTCTACATGCACTCGAATCAGGTAAATAGAAAATTGAAAAGAGTCTAGACTCTAGAATAAGAAACATGGAGTCCAAGCCAGAAGGTTCTCAATCATAGAGATTCCTAACGTAGTATAAATCCAAGAAACCTGATATCTTGATAAAAATAAAAATAAAAATCATAAAGGCGCATTATGCGAAGCTGAAAGTCTATATGAGAGAAGGAAAATAGTGAATAATGAAGTTCCCCCAATCCACAAATCCTCCCAAAGCAGGATATTAGAACCATCTGCCATGAAAGAGAAAAGAAAGGAAAGAATGAGAGATATACTACAGAAATGAACTCCTACGGAATTGCATGACAAGCATTGACCTCTATCTTAGCATCCCAACCACTCCAACGAAAACCCTATGTAACAACACAAACAACCAAACTCCAGAGAAAGATATAAAAAAACTAGAATCGACAATTGTATTTTGTAAATAACCTTGAGATACTGATGGAACCCACACTCACACACAACTGAGAAAAACACTGAAAACTCTGAATAATACTGGTTGAATTATAAAGTTCAGCAATAAGAGACACTTTACAAGCAAGAAAATTCATCAAACCAAGACACCAATAACCATGGCAAACATTGCCATTTCTTTCTACCCAGAGGACCTCCCAAGATCCTCTTTCCCTCACCTCTCAATACTCAGAAAATAACCTACTTACTTACCATAATCCTCCCTCTATTATACTCTTTTTCATTCCCTTCCTCTCTCCTCTAACCACCTAGGCCATCACTCCCCCACGTTCCTTTTTTCCAACCGCAAACCGTTATGCTGAGTCACATTATTTGTTGCCTACTATCCTCTCCTCCTTCCCACTTTTTGCCTGCTGTCATTATCATTTCCTCCTCCCCATTTTCTCCTTGGTTTTCTGTTGTGTGCATCTCTTTGGGCTGGCTCATACCTTGGGCTTCTATTGTTTGCATATGTTTGGGCTTGGGCTGGTCCATGGTTTCCCCCTCCTTTGGATCTGTCTTCATAACACCATCCCTCTTCTTCTTCCTTGTATACACTCTTGAGAAAGGTTCACCAATACCACCCTCCCCAAAATTAACCTTGTCCTCAAGGTTAAAGTGAGGGAACTGGTCCCTAAAAGATTGGAGACATTCCCAAGAATTTTCAAAAGCCGGCAGATCCTTCCATTTCACCAAAATTTCCACTTGACCGTTCAATAATTTCCTTGCGGCCATCACCTCTGCTAGTTGAACTTGCAATATCAACTCATCTGACAGAATCTTGGGAAGATCCAAGACCGGTGTGCTTAGATTGACAGCCCGTTTGAGTTGGGAAACATGAAAAACTGGGTGTATTTTAGCATGAACAGGAGCTGTAACTGATATGCTACCTGACCCACTCTTTTCAGAATTTCAAATGGGCCATAAAATCGAGGACTGAGTTTGTGGTTGATATGACTAGCCAAGGACTTCATCTTGTACGGTTGGAGCTTCAAAAACACCTTGTCACCTTCTTGAAACTCCACCTCTCTACGATGGGTATCTGCTTGCAGTTTCATCCGTGCTTGAGCATGGCACAGATGCCGTTTCAAATCGGCTAATAAAGCATCCCTAGTCTGTAGTAAGTGATCCACTGCATCCAGCTTAGTGTTACCTTCCCCAAAATGAATGAGCAGAGGAGGATCACGCCCATATAAAGCCTTGAATGGTGTCATCTGTGTTGAACGGTTGAAAGATGTGTTGAACCAAAATTCTGCCCATGGAATCCATTTTACCCAGCTTTTGGGATGTTGTCCTGCAAAGCACCGCAAATATGTTTCCAAAGTTCTATTCACCACTTCAGTTTGACCATCCGTTTGAGGATGGTACGCTGAACTGAATTTCAATGAAGTACCTGCCAATCTAAAAATTCCTTTCCAAAAAGTACTAACAAAGATCCTGTCTCTATCAGATACAATAGTTTTAGGGAAACCATGCAACCTAATGATATCCTTTACAAACAGTGAAGCTACATCTTGTGCAGTGAAAGGATGTGATAAAGTGGCAAAGTGAGCATATTTTGTGAGCCTATCAACAACAACCAGAATAGTATCTATACCATGTGACTTTGGTAGCCCTCCCACAAAATCCATGGAGATTTCCTCCCATACCTGATCGGGAATGGGCAGCGGCTGAAGCAGGCCAGCAGGGGCTAATTGACTGTATTTTTGTTGTTGACAAGTGTGACAAGCCACCACAAAATTGGCTACATCTCTCCTCATTCCCTTCCACAAAAATAAGGCAGCAATCCTCTTGAATGTCCGCAACTCACCCGAATGACCCCCCCAAGGGGTAGAATGAAATTCGTTCAACAAGTGGGGAATGTGGGTAGAATTCGAAGGTATCACTAGCCGACCCTTAAACCACAAACTGCCTCTACTTACTGAATATCCTGGATGAGAATGAGGGTTTCGTATGACTTCTATCATTATTTTCTGAATTGTGGGATTAGTTTCTACTTCCTCAGTTAAGGACTGAAGACTAGAACTAGTTATCAAAGATAATTCTTTAAATTCCATGACTCGGGAAAGGGCGTCAGCTGCTTTGTTCTCTATTCCAGGTCGGTATTGAATGTCAAAGTCGAATCCTAACAACTTCACCACCAATTTTTGTTGTTTCTCGGGCATAACTCGCTGTTCCATAAGGTACTTCAAGCTCCTTTGGTCAGTGCGGATAATAAACTTCTTCCCCAACAAATAATGTCTCCATTTCTGTACGGCACAAACAATAACCTTCAATTCTTGCTCATACACCGACAAGTGTTTCTCAGTGTCAGAGAAAGCTTGGCTAAGGAAGGCTATAGGAACAGAATCTTGCATCAACACTGCCCCAATGCCAAGACCAGAGGCATCCGTTTCTACTACGAGAGGTTTGTCAAAGTTGGGTAAAGCCAATGTAGGAAGATGAACCAGAGCTTGCTTCAATTTCTCAAATGCCTCATCTGCCTCTATTCCCCAATGGAAATTATCTTTCTTTAACAGCTGTGTCAGTGGTCGTGCAATTATCCCATACTCTTTTACAAATCGCCGGTAGTAACCTGTGATTCCTAGGAATCCCCTGACTCCCTTCACATTCTTTGGTTTTGGCCAAGACCGCATTGCCTCTACCTTCTTTGGATCAGCCTTTACCCCTTCCTTGCTGATTATATGCCCTAAATACTCTAATTCCGCCTCTTCAAAATTACATTTCTTCAAATTAGCAGTCAATTTGTGTTGCCTTAGAGCCTCCAGCACTTGAGTTAAATGCTGAATATGGATGGTTGTTTCCTTGCTGTATACAAGAATATCATCAAAGAACACAAGGACAAACTTCCTTAAAAAAGGCCTGAATATTTCATTCATTAACGCCTGGAATGTGGATGGGGCATTTTTAAGCCCAAATGGCATCACGAGATATTCGTAATGACCCTCGTGAGTGCGGAATGCTGTCTTAGCAATATCCTCCACTCTCATCCGGATTTGATTATATCCAGACTTTAAGTCCAGCTTAGAAAAAACCACTGCTCCATGTAATTCATTTAATAATTCATCAATAAAAGGCATAGGGAATTTGTCAGTGATTGTTACCCGATTTAGAGCTCTGTAATCAACACAGAATCTCCAGCTCCCATCTTTCTTCTTGACCAAAATCAAAGGGCTTGAGAAAGGGCTGGTACTTGGCCTGATCATCCCAGACAATAGCATCTCATTGACAAACTTCTCAATCTCTTCCTTATGATAGTGAGGGTAACGGTATGGCCTTATATTTGGAGGAGCAGCTCCCTCTATCAAATTGATCTTGTGGTCACATTCCCTGGGGGGTGGCAGCGTCGTGAGTGGTTGGAAGAGATCCTGGTATTTTTGTAGGAGTTGATCGACTGCTACTGACACCCTTCTTTGATTCTCTTCATTTATTTGCAACAACCTCAGATGAACATAATATTTCTCCTCTGCCTTTCTCCATGTCTTCCCCATCTTCTTATAGGAAACCAGACTTCTGGTCAAAGCTGGTTCGCCCTTGATTTCCACTATGCCCGTACTGGTAGGAACCTTGAGACTGAGTTCTTTGAAATTAGCTCGAATCTCCCCCAAGCCCATCAACCATTCGAACCCCAAGATGACGTCGACTACTGTCAGAGGGAAGAGGTAGAAGTTTTGCACCACTGACATATTAGGAAATTCAAGAGTTAGCTGACGACATACCCCCTTGTTCTGGATTCGGTGTCCGTCACCCACCTCTACCATCTGCCCCTTGGTATCCTCGACCGTTAACCTCAGCTCTCTAGCTACTTGAACATCGATGAAATTATGTGAGGCCCCCGAATCGATCAGAACCATGACTTTCTTGCGTTCGATCTTTCCCCAAACTATCAGGGATCGATTCGAAGACACACCCACTATGCTATGAACACTCAGCTGCATAGTGATGCCCTCATTTTCCATGGCCGTCACGATTGCTTCCTCCGTCGCCGCATCTCCTTCGTCATCCCCATCGATCAACATCACGTGCATATGTTGATTCGCACAGACATGATCGAACGTGAATGGAGCGTCACACTTGAAACACGTGTTTCTCCTCCGTCGTTCAGCGATCTCCTCCGCACTCAGCCGCCGGAATCGTGACTGATTGTCACCGCCGCCGCTGGATCCCCAACTGTTTGACCCTTGCCCCTCACTCGTTCCAGCCGCTCCAGATCCCTGGGTTCCTTGCCCTAATGACCCGGTCCCTTGTGACCCACTCCCTCTATTGGAATTGGTATTGGGCCCATGTTGATTTGGAATTGGCCCATTAGCCACCCCACTTGCGTTTCCTCCAATCTGGCCCCCAAATTGGTTGCCATTTCGGGTTGTCAATGCGGGCCGTGAACGAAACCCGTTCCCAAGCCCAGTATTGGGAGGCCCACTCTTAATGAACAGTCCCGTCCTCTTCCCTATCACCATTTCTTTTTCCTCTATCCTTTGAGCCAAAGTCATTAGCCCCTCCATATTCGTCGATGGTTGGACCCTCACTTCCGCACGGATTTCTTCCTTCAGCCCGTTCAGAAACGCGGCCTTCATCACTTCATCGTCCGCCCCTCTCAACGGAACAGCCAGCATCTCGAAGTTCTCGCGGTATTCCGTCACCGTTCCGGTCTGTCTGAGGCACATCAAACTCTCGTAGGGGTTTCCTGAGGTGGAGGTATGAAACCTCTGTAGCAGGGCCGTGCGAAGTTGTCCCCAATCCGCGTTTGGATTCCGCGCTTCCCACCACTGGAACCAATTCAACGCCCTCCCTTCCATACAAATAGAGGCAGCCTCTACTTGTTCCTCCGGTTGGATCAGATTAAGTCGGAAATATCGTTCCGCCCTGTAGATCCACCCATAAGGATCATCTCCGGTGAAAAATGGCACCTCCAATCGCCTCATCCGATCGTCATCTCTCCCATGACACCTATGGCCATGTCTTCCTCCCCCGTTTTCTCCTCCTCCTCCTATGCCACCGTTCCCTCCCCTGTTTTCTCCTCGGTTCATATATGCCATGAACATTTTGCGGAATTGTCGCATTTCAGCCGTCATCTCCTGCATCAGTCCTTCCACCTGGGTTGTCCTCCTTTCGATCATTTCTACTCTGTTCTCCATTCTTGTCACGACCATTCACTGCTCCAAGAATCGGGAGCTTTGATACCAATTGATGGAACCCACACTCACACACAACTGAGAAAAACACTGAAAACTCTGAATAATACTGGTTGAATTATAAAGTTCAGCAATAAGAGACACTTTACAAGCAAGAAAATTCATCAAACCAAGACACCAATAACCATGGCAAACATTGCCATTTCTTTCTACCCAGAGGACCTCCCAAGATCCTCTTTCCCTCACCTCTCAATACTCAGAAAATAACCTACTTACTTACCATAATCCTCCCTCTATTATACTCTTTTTCATTCCCTTCCTCTCTCCTCTAACCACCTAGGCCATCACTCCCCCACGTTCCTTTTTTCCAACCGCAAACCGTTATGCTGAGTCACATTATTTGTTGCCTACTATCCTCTCCTCCTTCCCACTTTTTGCCTGCTGTCATTATCATTTCCTCCTCCCCATTTTCTCCTTGGTTTTCTGTTGTGTGCATCTCTTTGGGCTGGCTCATACCTTGGGCTTCTATTGTTTGCATATGTTTGGGCTTGGGCTGGTCCATGGTTTCCCCCTCCTTTGGATCTGTCTTCATAACCCCATCCCTCTTCTTCTTCCTTGTATACACTCTTGAGAAAGGTTCACCAGATACACCACCCCATAAGCTAGCTCAAAGGGTGGGAGTGCCCACCCTCACACGAGAGCCCATTGGGCTTAAAGAGTGGATGATGCAACAGGCCCAACCTACCTGTGCTAAGAGAGTCCACAAGAGAAAGTGGGGGACGACGAGACTCTGATACCATGTAAATAACCTTGAGATACACCACCTCATAAGCTAGCTCAAAGGGTGGGAGTGCCCAAGGCTTTATAAAAGCCACATTAGTTGCACATACAACCAGTGTGGGATTATATATCTCAACATATTTCAACTTCTGTAATGCTCTTTGTAACAGAACTTTCCAATACAAATTAATACCCACAAAATAAACTCAAATTCCAAATACAAATTAACTTTTTGAGACAATTTCACAAATGGAAAATAAAAGCAAAGTAAGGGATAGATTCAGAGGAGTTGGATTGCCCCTGATCTCTCCCAAATGATCCAAAGATGCCACACTCCTTGCGTCCTTCCCTCCTTATTCTCTCTCTTCTAACCGTTTTCCACCTTCTCCTCACTTGATGGTGACTCAACAGCCACGCCAGCATTATTCATGTTCTCCTCACTTGCTGATGGTGATTCAACAGCCAGATCAGCAGTCATGGAGTCTAATTCTCTGAAACGGTTCCTATGGTAAGCTATAAATTTAGGGGTAGTTGTATCAATACTCCTTCCCAATTTAAGCACCTTGTCCTCAAGGTTAAATGAGGGAAATTGCCGGTGCAGAGAAAAAGAATCCTCCCATGAATCTTCAAAAGATGGTAAATCTTTCCAGTGGATCAGCACTTCGATCGAACCTGCAGCAGTTTTCCTCCATTGCAAGACCTCGTATTGTGTTACCTGTAGCTCAAACTCGACTGTAAGCATTGGTGGTAAAGGCTGAACCTGATCAGAAATAGAAATTTCCTTCTTCAACAGAGATATGTGAAAAACTTGATGTATAAGACAATTGGCAGGTAAAGCTAGTTTATATACTGCTGCTCCCACCCTTTATATGACCTTGTATGGGCCATAGTATCGAGGACTGAGCTTCTCATTAATGCGCCTAGCTAGTGTCTTCAGCCGATAGGGTTGAATCCGAAGATAAAACATATCATTGACCCCCCCAATTCGATGTCCCTTCTATGCCTACACAGCTTGGACCTTCTTAGCTCCTGTAGGATAAGATCTCTGTCCTGTAACATCTTTTCCACTTTTGCCACCTTAGCACCATGCCTCATTCGAAATAAAGATAGGGGTCAGTCCCATATAAAGCCTTAAATGGGGTAATTCCAGTGGACGCCTTATACGTGGTATTGTACCAGTATTCTGCTCAATGCAGCCAATGAGGCCACTATTTAGGCTGAGGATGGCAAAAACACCGAAGATAAGTCTCTAAGCATTTATTTACAATCTTTGTTTGCCCGTTGGACTGGGGGTGATAAGCGGTACTAAACCGCAAATAGGTGCCAGCTTGTTTAAAGAGCTCTGACCAGAAATAGCTGAGGAAAACTTTATCCCTGTCTGAAACAATTGACCGTGGGAAGCCATGCAGTTTAACAATATTTTTAATAAAAAGCACTGCCACCTCTAGAGCACTGTAGGGGTGACATAATGGCAAAAAATGAGCGTACTTTGAGAGCCTATCCACTACCACTAGAACTGTATCAAAACCACAAGCTTTAGGCAATCCCCCAACAAAATCTAAAGACACATCTATCCATACCTGATGTGGGACTGCAACAATCCGGCTGGTGTCAAGTTAGATGCTTTACTCTGTTGGCAGATTTCACATTGGGAGGCATAGGACTGAATGGTTTTCTTCATTCCTTCCGAATAGATCAGATTAGAGATCCTTTTGAAGGTTCTAAAGAACCCAGAGTGCCCTCCACTAGGGGTGTCATGAAATTCGCATAGGAGAACGGCTATCAGTTTAGAATTTTTAAGTACCACCAACCAATCTTTAAACATCAATCTCCCTTCGTGCACTCGAAAACCTTGATGGCTTGCTGGATCATGCAGCAGATCCAGTATAACTTGCCGCAAGTAGGGACCTGATTAATGCTCTTCCTCAACATCAGTGGCCGCGAAGCAATTGAAGTGGAAAAATAGTGCATATTACGTGAAAGAGCATCAACCACTATTCTCATGACTTGGCTGATACTGCACCTCAAAATCAAATCCCAACAATTTGGACGTCCTTGTTGGTCCTCCCCAAATACCCTTTGGTCCATTAGGAATTTCAGGCTTTTTTGATCGGTTTTAACAACAAAGTGTCTTCCCATAAGGCAGTGTCTACACTTCTAGACAACAAAGACAAGTGCCATTAATTCCTTTTCATAAACTGACTTTACTTGGGCTCTTGGTGAGAACCCCTGACTAATAAATGCCAAGGGTTTGCCCTCTTGCATTAGTACAGCCCCAATCCCTTTTCCTGAGGCATCAGTCATCACAGTGAATTGCTTGTTGAAATTAGGTAGGAATAATGTGGGCAGATTACCTATGATCGTTTTAAGATGCTCAAAAGCAGTCTGGGCATCATCGTTCCAATGAAAGGAGTCCTTTTTTAACACGTCAATCAGTGGTCGGGCTAGTATCCCGTAACCTTGGACAAACTTCCTATAGTAACCAGTCAGTCCTAGGAACCCTCTCAGCCCCTTCACACCCTTCGGAGTTGGCCATTCTCACATCTTTGTTGTCTTGGCTGGGTTTGCAGCTACTTCTCCATAGCTGATTATATGTCCCAAATATTCGATTTACGTCTGTCCGAAAGTACACATCTTCCTGTTAGCGAATAGTTGTTGCCTCCTCAATGTTTCCATCACATCGCACGTGTTGAAGGTGGTCATCGCTGGTTTTACTATATAACAGTATAACATCAAAGAAAACCAAAGTGAACTTCCGAAGGATTGGCCGTAGGACCTCGTTCATCAATCCAAAAGGGCATTACTAAGTGCTCCCCAGAGAAAGATATAAAAAAACTGGAATCGACAATTGTATTTCAACTTCTATAATGCTCTTTGTAACTGCACAGAACAGAACTTTCCAATACAAATTAATACCCACAAAATAAACCCCAAATTCCAAATACAGATCAACTTTCTGAGACAATTTCACAAATGGAAAATAAAAGCAAAGTAAAGGATAGATTCAGATGAGTTAGAGAGCCTCTAATCTCTCCCAAAAGCCCAGAATTCCAAATGATCCAAAGATGCCACACTCCTTGCGTCCTCCCCTCCTTATTCACTTTCTTCTAACCGTTTTCCACCTTCTCCTCACTTGATGGTGACTCAGCAGCCACGCCATCATCATTCACGCTCACCTCACGTGCTGATGGTGATTCAGTAGCCAGATCAGCAGTCATGGAGTCTAATTCTCTGAAACGCTTCCTGCGGTAAGCTATAAATTTAGGGGGATTTGTATCACCATATTAGCTCCTCAACACTCTATGCTAAAAGGACTAAGGCTCCAAAGGAAATCACCACAATTATTTAGCCACAAGGGAACCGTTTTAGACACCAAATTCCACACCCCGATGCCCACTTCTTGCTTCAGTTAAGAGAAAATCTTGCACAACTAACTAAATGATCTGTGTCAGAATCTTTAATGCATGACCATATCCATAAGGAATCATTAATAATTTTGTCTGTCACCCTTACAGCGATCTTAAACAACAACAATAATAACAACCAAGCCTTATGCACTAAGTGTTGCATCATTGATTCAGGTCAAAAAGATTCAACAAAGTTTTATGTTGGCTACCAACTGGCCACATGAACCTTAAGCAAGGACAAAATATGCACTCAACAAACAATTCTAGATAAGGGTTCACGCTCTCTGAGAGAAAAGTATGCCCACTTCAAATTGTCAAGTCGTTAAGTAATCTTTTGAAAACCTAAGTAAAAAAAAAAAAAAAGCAGTCAATAGAGGATTTCCATTCAAAGGCGTATCAAAATACCAAGGGCCTTTGTTAGATCCCCCAACAAATCAAAGTGGCTAAACAAACTTGAACATTAGACTCTACATCTAAACCTTCCATGCTGCTCTTGCCACATTAAGCCAAAAACATCAAAAACTGGCAAAAGGGTTAACACCAGTATTAAAATATCTGTATCATAGCACGAGATTCTTCTGACAAATAATGTAGCACCAAAATAGAATGAGAAGCATATGTAACTCCGAGACATGAAGCCAAGAATTTTTCAATGAATTAATAAATTCAAAGGGAAGGGAAGGGTAAAGGGGGTTGAGTGGTTGACTGTTGAGATTATAACCTAGAAATTTCAGAAATCTGCTTCTTTGTTTGAAAGATATGCCTAATATAATCACATATACGTACTTCATTCATGCTCTAAAATGAATAGAAACATCCCTTCTCATAGACATATACCAGGCTGGCAGGCTCAAAGTTACTCATTCAATAACTTAGTCCAGCTTTTTGACTATTTTCTTATACATGCAACTAGGTCTGCACAATTAACTGAACCAAGATGATTATTAATTAGTCTATTGACTACTCAGCAGACAGCACAAAGGATAAATAAATAGTACTAATAATTCTGTACCAAAAAAAAATAAAAATAGTACTAATAATTATAAATAATAAACATCAAAAGAATTTCAAATGCAAATAAAAAAAAATTAAATATTTCGGATAACTCTCTGATGCCACAGGGGGCTCACATACCACAACCATGTAGCAAAATCAGGAGCATACACAATAAAAGTCAAGATCATATCATCCTACAAGATAGACTGGAAAATATGATCAGACAGTCTACTTGATTGTGTCATATGTGCCACTTGTGGGCTTGTGGCACCAACAAATTATCCAATTATCTATCATCATTACAAAGCTTTCTGAAGCTACAAATGCAACATCAATTTACAGTAGCCGTCAAGATTAAACCCAATAACTAGGCATTTAGTAGCCCAAGCTGGATTTCATGCATGTGGCATATATATAATTTAACAAGAAGAATTGCGCTAGCCGTTTCTGGGCAATAAAAAGAAGAAATTTTTTAAACAAAATAAGTAAAATACCACAACATCTCTGTAAGCACAGCAGCAAAAGTAATATGCTTGTTGTAAGAATAAAAGTAAACAAATGAGAAGTTAAGAACAAAAAATGCAGTTTCTAGTGGCCAAGTTAAATAACAACGTTACCTCCAAAATGGAATCTGTTGAATAGAGATAAGGCCACCACACAGCTGCAAAGGTTCCTAAAACCACCAACCCCAGTTTTGACACCTCAAGGATTGGATGTTTACGCCTCAGGCATTTACCCAGGAGATGGCTGAAAAAAGCAGGTGCAAAATATGCACTCATCTGGAAAAGATTACATACAACAGTTATCATGCTGCGAAGGGAAGTAAAGGGAAAAAATGAGAGGGCATGTGAATATGTGATTGTTACTTCAGATACAGTTCATGATATCCTTAGCTTATTAACAGGGCTACCCAATCCATTTCTTCCATCTGTTATTTTCCTAGCAAGTGTATGGTTCTGTCAACTAAAGACCATCTTCAACTAAACAACCAAAAAATTCATTGTCACTTATTCCTAGTGATACACAACCGACAGTAACAAAGTCATCAAATTGATCTTATTAAATATTTAGAAATTTTATTCAATTCAAACAAGTGTATAGGCTAATAAGTATATTAGGATACAATTCGGGACATACAAATTAATTAATAAATTATAAGAATCGACAAAGAAAAAGGAAAAATAATCTACGAATCCAACTAATTGATATCCCAACTTCACCGCCGATACCACAAAGAGGACATGTAAATGAATGAAGCAACTGACAGACAGAAAAGATGAAAATGCCCTTAAGAGGAAGAAGCTTACTATAACAATATAAGCACATACACAAAACTTGAATAATATTTCCTCTTTGGGTAGGGTTGAGTAATCATATATCACTACATAGACCATGTAGAATAGCTGGAAAGTATAAAACAAATGAACACTAGACCTATGCAATAATGAAGGAGATTAACCTGTTTATGATTTAGAGCTAGACAATAAAGAACAGAAGCAACAAGATCTTTCTCAGAGAGAATAGCAGCAACTGCTCCAACGGTAAAGCCCAGGCTGATGCAGTTGTACTGGAATACCACAAAATGCAACATTCAAAATCAAGGCACTACCAAACCTGTGACTGAAAACTAAGTAAAGAGCCAAAGGCCATTAAACAACATAATTTTCATCTGAAACCTGAAAGTGACCATGATCAATTAAGATCAAACATGGATTTAGCAAAATCATGGTAGTGTGCCATGCCAAGACATTACGGCTCCTCGAAGTTCGACTGTACTGAACAATAACAAAGTACACGACAGCTGGAAAGAATATCAGAGCATCAGATGATAACACAGTCCACCTCATGAGTAGTTTTCTGCAGAAGTAAGTCAAATTTAAAAAAAAAAAATCGAAAGAAGAAAATTTGTAACAATTGATAGGGGATCCTAAATGGATAAACTTTCATTTTGGTCCCTGAAAATGTAACTCACTCGTAATTTACTCATTGATTCAAGTCACATTACAAGATTCCTTAAATTAGTCAAACTCATTCCAAGTTACTCCATCTGCCATCTCTAGTAGTTGTAAAGAACCTTGTGATACACCACCCCAAAAGCTAGCTCAAAGGGTGGGAGTGCCCAAGGCCTTATAAACTCCACATTAGTTGCTCATACAACTAATGTGGGACTATATATCTCAACACGCCCCCTCACACAAGAGCCCTTTGGGCTTGAAGCGTGGATTATGCACAGGCCCAATTTTTTGTTTACCTTTTGTGCTTTTGTTTTTAATTCCACTTTAAAGTGGGGGACGGTGAAGCTCTGATACCATGTAAAGAACCTTGGGATACACCACCCCAAAAGCTAGCTCAAATGGTGGGAGTGCCCAAGGCCTTATAAACTCCACAATAGTAGGGACTAACATAATCAAGTTTGAATAATTCAAACACTCAATCATACACATAATTTAAAATCAACATCATCATCACCTTCATCCCAAACTAATCAGGATCAAAAGTCAATAAAGCTATATAAAAACAAGAACACATTTAAGGATAAATAAAAAATAAACAAGTATATGAGGGACTAAATTAAAATTGCAAGTGAGGTACATTTCCAAGTTCCAAGGACCAAAACACCATTTAACTAAATCTATTAAATTAGGACTGAAAACAAGTAAAATGCCCACCCAAGATAGGACTCATGACCTCTGGAAGTGAAAAGAGAAACGGAGTCAGGGTGAAAGAATCTAAGAAAAAGGCCATGAATGAAACTCTGATAAGCAGTGAGAGGAGGGTAATCAAGTCCCCAATATCTCAAATCATTGCTGGTGCTGTTTCTATACCATTCTTGAATTGGAAGGTTAAGAGTGATCTCCATCCAATGCCTCTGTGCCTCATAATCCCCAAACTTTGGAGGGTTGGCAGCACCAGAATAAGGATGAAGTGAAACTAACACACGGATTAACATTGCAAACAACCCAACAGTGATGAAAATAGATGTTTTTCCTTTCTGAACCAACCAATACCAACAATTGTCATCCCCATCATCATCAACAGCAACAGCAGCAACATCAACATCACTTGAAGTGTCTTTCTTCATCTTTCCCTTCTTCTCCATTTTTGAAAGTCAACTCAGTTTCATTTATGCACAAAACTAAAAGTCATAGAACAAAATGAAAATTCAAAAAAAAAAAGAAAAAAAAAAAGACCCGTTAGCGAAATTATATAAAGTGTTGTCAAATCGTGTGAGAGAAAAGCATGTGAACATACCAAGATGGGTGAGCAACGTTGTTGGTTTGCGGCGGTTTGAGACAGGACAGGATTCACATAGAAACAGATCGTGTGCAAGTGACGCAACATTCGATTTCGTAGGTTAATTGTACTGAACAATTACCGGACCATTAATTTACGCATAGTCTGGTTTCATTTTATAAATTAGAGTAGTCAACAAAATAACACAAAACTCATTTTAATTCTTTAGAGAAAAAACAAATTTATATTAAAGTTTTTTTAAAAATTAATATTGATCTTAGAGATCATAATTTCAAATAATTGTAATTTCATAGACAACACGAGTCATTTTTTTCCTAAGGGATTAAAATGAGTTTCGTGTTTTTTTGTTGAGGACCCAAAAAGGTATTTATTCTATAAATTATGGAAAAAAATATTTATCCTTTCAAAGGATATAACCTTATATCATTTTAGATCCTAATCGTTGATTTCCGTACATCAACGGTTATAATATATTGGGTCAAACTTAATGGGCCAAATTTATTATTAATTATTTAATAATTTTGATCCAATAAATTATAACCGTTAATAAACAAAAATCAACGGTTATGATCTAAAATGATATAAGATTATATCCTTTAAAATGAGAGATGTTATTCCCATAAATTATTTAAGAAAAAATTGTTTATCCTCTAGGTAGTTTTACAATTTTATGAAATTCAAAATAACGTTTTTGAGATTTAAAAAAAAAAAGATTTTGGAGTTTGTAAGAGATAAAATTATTGCTTACCCAAAAAAAAAAAATATATTTCTTATAATATAAAGTGTGTGGGGTCAATATGGGGTCATGGGAAGATAAAAAAACAAAAATAAAACATGGCTCCACATATTTAATAGGACATAAAATTATTTCTAATCATTTAAAAAAAAAATTATTTCCAATAGTACAAGAGATATTAAACTCAAAAAAATATAGAATATTTTTCAAAATTCAAGACGACGTCTTTTGTCACGTTGAAGAAGAGGTAGAGGGTAAAATACAGAGACAAAGAGATGAATTCAGGCTTATTTGGTGAATTGAATAAGATAAAAGTACCGGATAAAGATATGATATGAGCATCATAAGGTCATATTACATATTGGGTTTGATGTGCACTATATAAGTTGATAAGATAATATTATCATATTTGATGTTTGCAGCGAAGGATAGAATGTTATTTTATGATTTAAAATATAAATAGACAAAAAAAAAACTTTTAAAAAAAATTCATATATTTTTTAAAATTAATTTTTAAAATACTTTTTATACTTATTTATACATTAGTTCTTATTTAAATTATCAAAAAATTCAAAAGTTAAAATTATAAATAAAATATATTATAATACATAAATAACTTATTATTTTTTGTGAAAACAAATTATATTCTCACCAAATAAATTTTTAAAAATTAAGTTTTAAATTAATTATCAATATTGGTGGTCGATGGCTAGTGAAAATGGTTGGTGATGGTGGCACCTGGTGCAATGGGTGACCAAATGAATTGATAGTGGTGGTTGTGACACCGATAATAGCCGGTGCAAATTGTGATAACTGACTGATAGCAGTGGCCTAAGGTAGTGGTGGTGGTGGTCAATGGCAACGATGACGATGATGGTTGGTGGAAGTAGGGGTGGCGGCGACAATGCCGATGCTAGCTAATGGCAATTGTGATGGATAACTGATGGCAGTGGTGGCGGCTAGTTGGTGGTGGTGGCCAGTGGTGTTGGCAGCGATGGTGGTGGTGGTTTGTGTAGTGGTGCCTAGTGGGAGTAGCCAGTCAAAGTGGTGGCGGCAACACCGGTGGTGATTGGTGGCAATCATGAGGTTGATTAGTGTATATGGTGGATATGCATAGGGATGTCAAAACAGGTTATGACATGCGCGTCGACCTGCAACACGACACTAATTTGTATTCGAGTTAACCTGCAAAAAAATTCGTGTCAAATTTGTGTCGACCTGTATTTTTTAATAATTTATTATTATTATTATTATAGTTTTTTTAATCTCGACTAATTTTTTTTGTCAATTACCGTTTTAACTCTTATTTTGTGTGTTATTGATGTAGTGTCATGTCAACCCGCAAAAAATTTGTGTCTTATTCGTGTTGAAGATTTTAACAGGAATAAAAATTCATGTCGTGTTCGTGTTGATGTATTCATGTCGTGTCAACCCATTTTGACTCCCCTAATTGTACATGGTGGTTAAGGTTGTTGTAACCTATGATGCACCGACACTGACATGACGCCGACACATTAATTTTGAAAAATGTCATATTTCGACACGTTGGGACACGTTTTGATATTAAATAAAAGTTTTAATATATATAATATAATCTATATTTAATACATATAAGAGTCTATAATAAGTCATATAACTAATCAAATATTTAAATTTCATAACATAAATATAAATATAAATGATTTTTCGTACTTTGTTAATTTTTCAAGTCAAATTTCATAACAGAAAAAAAAAATTAATTTATAAATTATTTTTTTATATTTAGTTCATAAATAAAATTAAAATAAAAAAAACGTGTCCGAGCGTTGATCGCGTGTCAGAAAAGGTTGACTGCGTGTCGGAAAGTTGACTGTGTGTCCCTAAATGTTGACTGCGTGTCCGAGCGTGTCGGAACGTGTCCTTGTCTAACACGTGTCCGACACGCAAATTTTTCAAAATTTGTCGTGTCTGTGTAAGGTAGGTTGTAACTGGTGAGAATGGTAATGGCTGATGGCGATGGTTGTGGCTGGCAGATGGGTGTTGGTGGTGCTAGTGAGTGATAGATGTGGTTAATGGGCGATAGCGACAATGATGGTAGCTGATTGGTGGCAATAACCGATCCTCACGTGACTAGCAATGTTCTTACGAAAAGAGCACAAGGCTATATTTGGGATGAAATGAATGTAAGATTTGTTATCCTATCTTGTTCCTTCCTAACTAAGTCCTTCTTTACAATAGCTTATTTTGCTACTGATAAGATAAAATAAGCCAACATAATAATAAGCTTATCATATATTGTTAGTCGATAATGATAACGTCATGATATAATAGACATATCCTATTCTTATCATCACCACCATGGGCGGACCGACATGGGGGGCTAGGGTGGGGCCCTGCCCCCTCTAAAATATGAACATAATATGATATGTAATATGGTCCGCAAAAATAGAATTTTGAAAGTGTTTTTAAAAAGTGAAAGACAAGCGATACTATTCATAAAAAAAGTGTTCCACTCGTTTATTGCACCCAATTAGAGATAACTATTATTTACCAAATTCAACCTGTCAGCATATATGGTAGGTTTTGTTCTTGGTCTGCTACCTTCCCCAATCAATGTGGAAAGCTGACTTTTTCGTTGTATACAAAGAAGAGTTCAGTTAGTAATGCATATTCACTCTACCTAATCAAATTTGTCTAGAATTTGATTTTATATTAATTGATTATCTAATTTTCTTTTTATAATCATTAAAAATTTGTACAGATTATTCAAGTTTTGACTTTGTTGGCAAAAAAAAAAGGTCAAAATAGTTATCAATTATTAGTTGGGACCAAATGCTAAAGATAAATGACACATTAATTAATTCACCGTGTCTTCTGCTAAATAACAGCTAAGTGAGTAAATAAGATTATGAAGAAATCAAAGAGTGCAATTATAACGCCATAAGGCATGAAGGTAAACAATAAAAAATTGATCTTACAAACAAAATATAGGGTCTTAAGGCTAGTTCCTCATTGAAATAGAAAGTGTATTGGACCACTGTCACCGAAACCAAAAAGTTGAAATTCCAACCAAAAAATTGGCAAAAAATTATGTAATTTTATTAGGTTCCTCTTAATAGGTATTTTTTTATTCTTAGTGTGATCATCCAACCAAAACTGATATTGCCTTTTCATAATAATAATATAAATTTTCGCCCCTCGTCATATAATTTCCTGGGTCCGCCACATGCCCTCAATGTTTCTTTGTCATTCACAATTCACCCAAATGTCTATTTATCCAAACGAAAATAACGTACATGAGACAAAAAAAAACAAAAGAAATGATTAAGAAACCAGAATTGGATCTGCTAGATAATACTATTGGGCCATAATCTTCTTAGATGACGATTGATAGTATTGGAAGTAGTTGGGCTCAGAGCTATTTGTGAAGATAAAAAATAGGGAAAACATTTTGTTATGTTGCATGAGAGTTCAATTCTCATGTTATGATACTTTAATTTGCGTGAAAAACTTTTCTTTTCTTTTTCTCTTTTTAATAAATGTGGGATCCACCACTAGTTGAGTCACAACATAAGAATTGAATTCTCATGCAACATAATAGAAACAAACCCCTGAAAAATATTACTTTCATTATAAAATGCATTATCTCATATGTGATATTATTTTGTAAATATTTTTTTTATACACTTTTTAATTTTACAAATCTTAAGAGGATTAATTTGTTTGATGTTTTTTCAAAAAAAGACATTATGTTGGACAAAAAAGACCGTTCCTTATTCAAACCTGTGGTGTTATGCACTAAGTTTTGCATATCTATTTTAGAAGCTGTTAGTTATTTATTTGCATGATAATTATAGGTGTAAAAGTAGAGTGCAAGTTTAGCGTCAAGTTATCATTTTCATATTTTTAATCTGTGGTTTTATAGCTTATTTGGAAGTTTTTAACCGACAAAAAAACCTATTAATTGCATTTTAAAAATCTGTGGTGGTGGTGGTCAATGGCAACGACGACGATGGTGGTGGTTATTATGATGGTGGTAGGTGATGATGGTTGGTGGAAGTAGGCGTGGCGGCGACAATGCCGATGCTAGCTAATGGCAATTGTGATGGATAACTGATGGCAGTGGTGGCGGCTAGTTGGTGGTGGTGGCGGTGGCCAGTGGTGTTGGTAGCGATGGTGGTGGTGGTTGGTGTAGTGGTGGCTAGTGGGAGTAGCCAGTCAAAGTGGTGGCGGCAACACCGGTGGTGATTGGTGGCAATAATAAGGTTGATCAGTGTAAATGGTGGATATGCATAGGGATGTCAAAACAGGTTATGACATACGCGTCGACCTGCAACACGACACTAATTTGTATTCGGGTTAACCCGCAACAAAATTCGTGTCAAATTTGTGTCGACATGCATTTTTTAATTATTTATTATTATTATTATTTTAGTTTTTTTAATTTCGACCAATTTTTTTTGTCAATTACCGTTCTAACTCTTATTTTGTGTGTTATTGATGTCGTGTCATGTCAACCAGCAAAAGATTCGTGTCTTATTCGTGTTGAAGATTTTAACAGGAATAAAAATTCATGTCGTGTTCGTGTTGATGTATTCATGTCGTGTCAACCCATTTTGACTCCCCTAATTGTACATGGTGGTTAAGATAGTTGTAACCTATGATGCACCGACACTGACATGGGACACGGGACACGACTCGCCGGCACGTTAATTCTGAAAAATGTCATATTTCGACACGTTGGGACACGTTTTGATATTAAATAAATTTTTCAATATATATAATATAATTTATATTTAATACATATAAGAGTCCATAATAAGTCATATAACTAATCAAATATTTAAATTTCATAACATAAATATAAATAAATTTTTTTTCGTACTTTGTTAATTTTTCATGTCAAATTTCATAACAGAAAAAAAATTAATTTATAAATTATTTATTTATATTTAGTTAATGAAATAAAATTTAAATTAAAAAAAAACGTGTCTGAGCGTTGACCGCGTGTTAGAAAAGGTTGACTGCGTGCCGGAAAAACGTGTCAGAACGTGTCGGAGAGTTGATCGCATGTCCCCAAATGTTGACTTCGTGTCGGACGCGTGTCCGAGCGTGTCGGAACGTGTCCGTGTTAGACACGTGTCCGACACGCAAATTTTTCAAAATTTGCCGTGTCCGGTAAGGTAGGTTGTAACTGGTGAGAATGGTAATGGCTAGTAGCGCGTGGTAATGGCTGATGGCGATGGTTGTGGCTGGAAGATGGGTGGTGGTGGTGCTAGTGAGTGATAGATGTGGTTAATGGCCGATAGCGACAATGATGGTAGCTGATTGGTAGCAATAACTGATCCTCACGTGATTAGCAATGTTCTTACGAAAAGAGCATAAGGCTATATTTGGGATGAAATGAATATAAGATTTATTATCCAATCTTGTTCATTCCTAACTAAGTCCTTCTGCTTATATTGCTACCGATAAGATAAAATAAGCCAACATAATAATAAGCTTATCATATATTGTTAGTCGATAATGATAACCTCATGATATAATAGACATATCCTATTCTTATCATCAACACTAGGCCCTCAATGTTTTTTTGTCATTCACATTTCACCCAAATGTCAATAATCCAAAGGAAAATAACGGACATGAGATAAAAAAAACAAAAGAAATGATTAAGAAACCAGAATTGGATCTGTTAGATAATGCTATTGGGCCATAATCTTCTTAGATGACGATTGATAATCTTGGAAGTAGTTGGGCTTCCTCTTTACGCTGGTGGACTTATCCTTGGGCTCAGAGCTATTTGTGGAGATAAAAAATATTACTTTCATTATAAAATGCATCATCTCATATGTGATATTATTATGTAAATATTTTTTTTATATACTTTTTAATTTTACAAATCTTAAGAGGATTAACTTGTTTGATGTTTTTTCAAAAAAAGAAATTATGTTGGACAAAAAAGAGTGTTCCTTTTTCAATCCTGTGGTGTTATACACTAAGTTTTGCATATCTATTTTAGAAGCTGTTCGTTATTTATTTGCATGATAATTATAGGTGTAAAAGTAGAGTGCAAGTTTAGCTTCAAATTATCTTTTTCATATTTTTACGGGAAAGGTTATACTTAATTACTACCTAATTTTCTTACTACTTGTTACTTCCAAATCTTAACCGTTGATTTCCATCAATCTAACGGTTATAATTATTGCAAATTAATAATTAATTAATAAATATGATTCCATAAATTACAATCATTAGATTGACGGAAATCAACAGTTAAGATTTAGTAATAACGAGTAGTAAGAAAATTAGGTAATAAGTATAACTTTTCCCAATTTTTAATATGTGGTTTTATTGCTTATTTGGAAGTTTTTAACTGACAAAAAAAACCTATTAATTGCATTTTAAAAATGCAAAAATAAAAGTGTACCCGATCAATGCAGTCAATTTTACACATGATAAACGATGTTAACGGGCGAAGTGGTACTTGACTTTTAATTTTAAAAGGCAAATTCTGTATTTAAATATGTTAGTATGGTCTATCATTTTATCTGTTATGAATATAATTATCGGCATGTGACCTGATTTATTTATAAAGAATAAAAACCTGGTTTAATATGTTTGCCTATTAAAAAAACAAGACAACAAAAATATATACAAACAAAATATATGATCAACATAACTAATAATCTCATAAAGATTCATAAATTCAATGTATATTCAAATAGCTTAATATAGAACAAAATCATTCAAAAAATTTGTTTAACTGATAAAATAGGGTGAAATGGGTTGAGGGGAGAGAGAACGTTATTATGAGTAGTATAAAAAATATAAAATAAAAATAAAAGTTAGTATACTAGGCCAATTTGAGAGACTCTAAGTCGAACTTTTGAATTGGAGCATGATGTCTTTTATACAAATTTAAGTATGATTTCAACAATCAATTTTAGACATGTAAATTTAAGCCTTCACAATAGGTTTAACACCCCTGCTCATAATAAAGTTGTGAATTAACCATGTGCCTAATTAAATACAGTCAAACATGTAATTTTTTTAAAAACGCAATTAATAAGTTTTTTTTTTTTTTTGCCGTTTTTAACCAATTAAACTAACCGGAATTAATCTGGACATAACATGAAGATAAAATCTGGATAGCACCGGCACGTGAATTTTTTGAAAATTTACGTGCCGGACACGTGTCCGACATGGACACGTTTCGACACGCGTCTGACACGTGATTAATATTTGGGGACACACGGTCAACTTTCTGACACGTTTTTTCGACACGCAGTCAACTTTTTAGGACACGTAGTCAACGCTCGGACATTTTTTTTTTAAATCTTAATTTTTTTTTTATAAACAATCTTAATGTAATTTTGTTAACTAAATATAAAAGAAATAACTTATAATCTACACGGTCCCCTCCCCACATTCTGTCTGAGTAACAGAATGGCAAGTGGGAGATTTTGGAGGAGGACCAACAATTGCGCCCTTACTGACATAAGCCTTGGGATGTATTCCGGTTGTGTTAAATTGCAGTTCTGGGTAAACAACCTTTAGCTGACTAAGAGCGTTGTTGAAAAAGCCCACTACTCAATTTTCAAGTTCAACCCGGTAACATTGGGCGGTGGATTCAGCTTCCTTCAACTTCGCCTCAACTCCCTCATACATGATTTTGAATTCAGTCAAGAATTTGGGGTTAAAAGCATGCAAGGATTGAAGTTCTTTATGCTCTTTTTGAAGTTTGGCGAAGTTCTCTTTGGCCTTCGCTAAATCCAGAACCGCCTGATCCTTTTCTCCTTTCACCAGGGCTAATTCGGCAACGACCTTGGCCTTTTCTCCCTGACACGCGTTAAGATCATTGGAGGTGCGAAGATAGTCACTCTTTAAAGGCATCAAAGGCCTGACCATGGTAGACATTTTCATGCAGCCCAACTCCATATCCTCAAATTCCTGTATTTGTGTTGAGGTGAAAGGAGATGAGTTGAAGAAAATCTCATGGGACAAACAGCATCCCGAAGAACACCAGTTATTCTGGATTCCCATAAAGCATGCTTGCAAATCCCGGATGGCGGTGGGGGCATAACAAAATTCGACACAGCCTGGGAAGAAACAGGGACACCCTTATTCGGATTTCCCTTGGCCTTATCACCAAGGATCCCTTTATTCTTCTCGGTACTAATAGTAGGAGTCTTCTTGGCTTTTTCTTCAGGAGCTTTTCTCTTCCTTCCTGTGGAGTCGGCAACTACCCCTTTAGCACCCCGACTTAAAACCAACTACCCCTTGCTGCCCATCTTGTTGTTGATCTGCCATATTGGGAACTACAAAACAAAGCGATAATCGCGGTCATAAAATGCAATACCATAAGAACTACAAATGTAAAAGTAAACATACTTAATTCTGCATCAAGCTCTTCTTGAGATTTATAAATCAAAGATGCGACACTAGCAGGTTTGCGTGACTGCATATATGTACCAATGGCAATTGCAGTATTGATGTCAGTAGGGTTTAACTCCGACTCGTTAAAGCGGTAACTTGAAGGAGATGACCAACACAGGGGAAACTTTCCCTCCACATCCTCAATACCACGGTAGTGGAGAAACCATACCTCTTTACCAGGATGTGCTGAAACTTTAAAGAACTGGTCTTTAAAGTTCTTAGAAAAATTCTACGACCCGGAATGCCACGTATGGTAACCCAACCCTTTCGTTCTGGGGGTTCACGACCAGTTCAACAAGAAACAACTTGGGAAAAAATAAAAAAAGACGCAGATGGAAGGCTGGAGAGTAAGGTAAGCACAAAAACGTTCAAATGCCTTAACAAAACCCCAGTCGTTGGGATGAAGTTGAGTGGGTGATACATGAAGCTTATTAAGAACATCCATTTGGAACTCGGTCAAAGGAAACCGAATGCCAAGTTGATTCATGACATCACGATTAAAGAAAAAGAAACAATGGTTCTCTTCTGTTCCTCCAGAGCAAACCGACTCCTCTTCTTGTGGAGGAGCTATATCATAATTTTCTAGTTGCCCAACGGGAAGACCGGCCACATCATCCGAACTTATCTAGGACGTTGTGTTTAAAACCTCATAGGTCACCCAGGGAAACCGGGATACTAGAGAGGCAGAAGGAGACTCAAAACACGACTCGGCAGAACCTGACTCATCTACAGCTTTTTGAGGAAAGGATGCCATAAATACCTAAAACAAGGAAAGGTCATCTTCCCCTCCAGATGCGGAGGTAGACCCCGTATATCTCTATGCCGGCAGCTAGACAAAGTAGACTCGGCTAAAGAATCACATCCTTACTCGATAAGCTCGGAATTCAAGTAAACACAAGAGTAACAAGGAACACTCCTTGGGAGAAGGGAAGAATGATGGGAATCCCGGATGATGGACGAAGAACCAGGATGATTCATAGGTCTAGAAGAAGACTCAAACCCAAGTTGGGGAGTTTGATGGGAAGAACGACTGCCTGAAGTAAGATGACCCCTACGCCGAGTTGAGGAACCTCTACCTCGGGCCCCCCTAACTTCCTATTAGACTACCCGGGTCTACCACCATGGTATCCACAAAGCATGACTTCCCTTTCTTCCTATTCGGTCCTTGGAATCCCCCAAAGCCAAAAACAGGCACCAAAGGGAATATTCTTCAAAAAGTCAGAATGTTCCTCGTTCTTCCCTTTACAACACAAAACTGAAGAAGGAGGGTTTTTTCCCTCATTTGGTTAAAAAACTAAATGGTACCACGATTTGAAATAACAAAAAAGGAGGATGAAGGCAAGGTGATCAACACCAAAATATCAGCAACCCCTTAAAAACACAAAATGTTGACATAACGAAGAATACAAAGGAAATCAATAACAAAAAATGTGATGAATGGAAAGTTCAAAAAAGAAGAAACATATCCCAAATCAGATGATCAAAAGCAAGTATCTCAAGAAGAAATATGAAAAATGAAAAAGCAAGTGAAGTACCTGATGAAAGATATGAAGTTGCAAGGATGCGAAGAAATGCGTTTACACTCGAAAAAACTCAACTTTTGCACAATGCCCAGAAGGAAAACAAACGCATGAAACACAAGACTAAGGTTTAAATAGGCGTGAGCAGTGATCTCTAAGATTGTGAAAGGCAAAAGTCAGGGCTATCAAAGTCATTGTGCTTGCAAGCAATAACCGCAACAATCATGGGTGGCAACCAAGTAATCATAAGTGGTAACCGTAGCAATTAGGGATGGCAAAGGTCAGGGTCACCAATGCCATTTCACTTCAAAAAGAAATGATTAGACAACTGAAACGATGTTGCTAATAAATGCGCACGAAACGTGAAAATGACATAAAATGGCTGTGGCACGCTAAAGCATGCGGGCAGTAGCACGTGGCAAAAGAAAACGAGTACCACTCATAAACAAGCAAATAAGACAGAACATGTACATATATAATTTTCAATCGATTTAAAGGCATGATGCTTGGGGGCAACTCGCCGGTTGGACCCCAACGACTCAAGCACATATGTTACTCGGTTGCATATAAAAAAGCATCCCACCGGTTTCTGTTACCTGTTCATATATAAAAATGCAACTCGTTGGGTTCATGCAAAAACCTGTCATCCATACAACCGGAAGGAAAAATCAAGACGTGTACAAGGTGTGATGCTTGGGGGCAACTCGCCAGTTGGATCCCAACGACTCAAGCACACCCAAACTCGGAATGGATATAAGGGACTGATGCTTGAGAGGTAGTTCGTCAGTGGGAGTGAAGTATGAAGAGAAGGGTGTGGTGATGAACACAGCAGAGTGAAAGGGCCAAAAATTTTATGTGTTGTTGTGGATAATTATAAATTTTCTACTTTTTCTCATTTACACAATCTTGAATCAACATGAGGCATACTCTACTATGAATGCCTTTATGTCCCTCATTAGATAAGAGAATATTATGTAAATTTTTGTTTTGTCTAATACAACTTCATATTATAGTAAATGGGTGTTAGAGTGTATTTATACTTTTACTTATTTAAAAAAATGTTAACCAAGTGTGAGCATGAATATGAACGATGATTAGTATGTTATAGTGTTGCTTTTGGATAAGTAGTATTTAGTAATTATTTTCAAGAAAATGTTAAGAGTTCAAAATAAATTGGCTAACAAATCAAGTGATGGGCCCAATTCTCAAATTATGATATATAAACTTTTCAACTTAGATATTGGCAGTCTAAAGCTGTTACAAAATATGACAAATAATGGAGGTTTAAACCTGCCAAAATAATAAATAAATTGTGGAAGTTTATGCCCTCCAGGAAGTGATAAATATCGTGGGGTTGACAGAAAGTCAGACATATTATATGGAGGTTAGTAAACCTCCATAGATACAACATTTATGGGGGTCTAGAACCTTCAGAAAATGCAACAATTGAGAGGGTCTGGAACCTCCAACAAATACTCCAACAAATTATGGCGTTGTATAAAAAGATACCAGAAAATGTGTTATGGTACATGTAAAACTGGGGGTTGTCATTTGTGGGGTCAAAGACCGCCATAATTTGCAAATATGACCCCCACAAAATACCTGAATTTTTGTAGTGAACCGTTATTGAGGTGCACCATCAAATCATCAACTTTGAGTGTACATGATACAAGATAATATATCTTTATTTGTTAAATTAATACATTTAGTTGGGAGTGTGTTAATTTCATATTATTCTCTCTCAAAAGAATAAATTTTGTTGTTATTAATTATATTCTTTGTTTTCAAATTACATGTTATTTCCTTTTTTATTTAAAAAATCATTTTGTAATTATTTTTTTAATATATACTTTTAAAAAAAAAACTACACCCATAGTCAAACGATCTTATTCAATCCACAAATAACATACCAACATATATTTATATAAGATAATATTTTCATGGATAATAATTCAATAAATGTATTAATCATTAAATAATTCAATAAATCCGTAGTCATATCACTTATATGGTGATTTAATCATTAAATCCGTTATTCCATGGATAATAATTCAATAAATTTGCTTTGGAAAAGATTTCTTTTTTGGTAAAGCAAAAATATAGCTTTTATTTAATATATTGGTTTATATAATTTCTCGTAGTATTAACCAAATTCTTGCATACAATGATTTTTGGTAACTATATTAATTTGGTTGTCATTATAAAGTTTCCTTATGATATTATATGCTGGATTGAGAATAAATGTATTTTTGGTACATTAATTAAAAACCATTATTATAATCAGTGTTTTAAAACTTTAATCAAACCAGAAAATGAGTAGTGTTACCACTTATCACTAGGCTGCCATCAATTGTTGATCAAAATACACCTTATAATATATTTATTATATAATTTAATATAAATTTAATTAAAGTGGTTGAACTAATGACCCAATAACCCAGTACCTTGATCAAGTCGATAACTGGACCGAGTTTTAAAACATTAATTATAATAATAAATTTTTATATCTAGCATATCTAATTAATTTCCACCTACCACAATCACATTAAGGTGCAAGTAAATGCTTGTCTTTTTATGTGCATATCCACAATTTCAAATTTGGAGATTTTTATTTCCTAATTTGTATTTTTTTCAATTTTCATCTTTATTCTAATAAATAACTTACCTAAAGTATGACACAAAATTAAATGAATTTGTCATTAAGTTTCCTTTGTGTTTTCCCATAGTGATATTTATGCTATATAAATAACCTTAAGCGAATAACAATAAGCAACAAAAACACTCTATTGCCCTATTTAACTTCATCTAAAACCTATAACAGGTGAAAGCAATAAGCTTGTCTTCATTTCTCCTCTACTTTATTCAACAAAATATGGTATCTTTGAGCAAGTAGAAGAAATGTTATATCCTCTCTTTATGTATTACTATCCTTTTGTATATCATATTTTATAATCGTTTATTCTTTTGTGTATCCATTATAGGTTGAATCTTGTTATATATTTAGGGAGAAAATAATTTGATACTGTTGATCTGTTTTAATAGGATAATCTGATATTCCTTTTTTTACAGATTTCAAAAAAGAATAAACATGGCTTTCCCTTTTTCTGCATCCCTTTCCAAGAAGGTTATCTTCATAATGGGTTCAACTGGCACCGGAAAAACCAAACTTTCCATCAACTTGGGCATGCAATTTCCCTCTGAAATCATCAACTCTGACAAAATCCAAGTATACAAGGGTCTTGACATTGTAGTGAACAAGATACCAAAATCTGAACGATGTGGCATTCCCCATCACTTGTTAGATATCATTGAAAATCTTGATTATGACTTCACTGCTGATGACTTTTGCAAGCAAGCAATTGCTGCTATTGATCTCATTCATGAAAATGGGCACTTGCCCATAATTGTTGGAGGATCCAATAACTATTTAGAAGCACTAGTGGAGGACCCCAACAATGCATTTCGTTCCAAATATGAATGTTGCTTCATTTGGCTTCATGTGTCTATGCCTGTGTTATTTCAATACTTAGACAAAAGGGTTGATGAAATGGTGGATGCAGGGCTTGTGGATGAGATTCGAAGAGGTTTTGTCCCTGGAGCAGATTACTCTAATGGGATTCGAAGAGCCATTGGAATTCCTGAGTTTGAACAATATATTATGGTGGAGAAAGAAACAAATGATGAGGCAAATAGAGAAAAGATATTGCAAGATGCAATTAAGAAAACTAAAGAAAATACTCGTGTGTTGGCTGAAGTTCAACTTGGGAAGATCCAAAGGCTAAATGATGAGCTTGGATGGGGAATGAACATGATTGATTCTACTGAAGTGTTTGAGGCTATTTTGAAAGGAGAAAATTATAAGGATTTATACCAAGAGATTGTATTTGATCCAAGCATGGATGTAGTGAAAAGGTTTCTAGAGGAGACAACAGAAGACCTTACAAGATACCAAAATGGTAAAGAAGCATAAAGTTGTGCTTAAATGGGCTAGTTTGTTCTTGAAAGTATGATGAGTATTTGAATAAAAGAAGATAGAATAATATTATAGTCAGTTTTGTTTTTTATTTGGGTATAGTGTTTGTCCTTTAAAAGGAATTGTGTACTTTTAATTTTTTATCCTATGTACTACGGGTAGTACATAGTTATAATATACAAAGTTGCTTTTTTCACTTTCCAACTAAGCTTAAGTGAATGAGGAGAGAGAAAAAAAAACAACTTTTCATATTATGACTATAGTGTTAAAAATTAAAAGAACACAACTTATGTCCTTTAAAAGAACAAACCTTTTTCCCTTTTCATTTTTCCCTAAAATAAAAGTTTTCTTTTGAGTGTTGCAAAATAATTATGTATGAATTTTCATATGCAAATGAAATGTATGCCTCTTTATTTTTCCATGACCTTTATAATGTTCCATATAACAACTATATAGCTCAAATTAGACACTGATTCAAATTATTGCAGCCTAAGATGTTTCCGGTCATACTATGCTTGAGGAATGATAACATTGTTTGTATGATCATATTATCCTTTTTTTAGATATTCCAATCGATTCATTGTTATGCGACTAGTATGATTATGGACGGATCCCGAGATTAAGGCTTTAAATTCCTCCCAAAGACGATACTGGGAAGATCATATCTATCCTTCAATCTTTCTCAAACGGATAAATATCGAGTCTACATACTCTCATGCAAATGATGACAAATAAACATTAATGCATTTGTTTTATCATTTTCATCTAATGTTCCAATTTTAGTTATTGCATTAGCTAGACATTGTCCTTAAACATGCATTTTCATGTCATCAGGACAAATAATTATTTCCACAAATATTTCACAACACTCTCCCTTAATGACTACACAATATCAACATGTTTTGTCAAATATATGACTCTTTATATTTCTCATGACCTTAGATGTATAATATAATCATCACACTAATAACGTGTTATTAACTTATATATGTTTAGAGTCCTATTCAAGGATATAGCTTCTATGGAAAATGGTTGTCCTTAATGAATTTAGAATTTAGTGATATTCCCATACTTTTCCAAGAATTTTTAATCTGTTTTTTTTTCTCTACACTTTCATTTCTTTCTCTCATATTGGCAATTAATTCTATAACATTGAGAACTGTTCGGCCTGAGCCAGAGATGTCCAACTGTAGTTGGGTGATTGATCTTGGATTTGATGCTTCTCCCTAGATATCTATGAATTAGGTATCTGGGGACAACGAATTACTACACACTATCTGATGGCCTTGGCCTGAGGGGTGTGTGTGTGCGATATCGTGATTGCATAGGAATAGGGTAAAAGAGATCTGTCATACCTGTGGTCTTTAGCTCCTATCTATAGAACTTACCTTTGGGCCTGTGTTGATTGGGTTTCCTGGGCGCTTCCTAGGTCCACAACAAGAACATTTTCTTTGAATAATAATGAATGAATGCGTTTATGTATATAAAAGAAGGGGTTTGTTTTTTTCATGTTGCATGAGAAAACAAACCCTTCGTACACATATCATAAAAAGGTGTGCCATTCATTTTTTTATTTTTTGTTTTTTTAAATAGATGGGACCCACATTTAATGCATCAATGACATGAGGTTAAAATTCTCCTACAACATAAGATTTATTTTTCCATAAAAGAAATGACTAAATTCTTGGCATTTGTATTCTGATTTGCTTCTTCATATGGTATTAGTGGCTAAGGTGTTAAATTCTTAATTCTTAGAATCTAAGGTGTTAAATTCTTGATTGAACATGTTCCTTTAACCCCTTGAACTGTGTTAATATCGTTATTGGCATATTGGGAGCATATCTTTAATATTACAAAAGTAGATACTCTTTTACTTAAAAATACGAAAAAGAGGGATTTAAGTGATAATAATTATAAATGAGTGGTAGAATAAAGGTAATTGGATGAGTTATTACTTATCAACTTTAATAAATGGTAAACTAAATCTTTAATATTATGAGAGTAGTAAAGATATTTTTGCATCCGGCCCGACCCGACCGGGTCGACCCTGAACCCAGTGACCCAATCATCGGACCGGTTCGGATTAAGCATTGGACTGGTCATGCATCGACCCAGTCAAACCCGGTGACCCGGTGACCTGTCCGGGTCATGCATTTAAAAAAAAATCTAAAATAATAAATAATAAATAAAAAACCAAAATTGTTTCATCTTATTAGAAATAAAATGTAGAACTCATTTTAATAACATTTGTAATTTTATTTGCTAGTATACTCTTTTACAATGACCTCAAATTTCAGTTTACAGTACTGAAGCAATTTGCGGAATAATAAATTAACAAAATGTGACATATGTTATTTTGAAGTAGTTGAATTTGAAAAATATGAGTTCAATGTCATTGAGATGTATGTTTATGGGGATTCTGAGTTGCAATTTAAATTGCCATAGTAATAACGTGCATTTTTATTTATTTATGTTTCATGTTATTGAGCTTATTTAGTGAACCTTGTTTAATTCATTTTAGATATGAAAAATATAACAGAATTTATATGTTCATATTTATATTATATATATATATATATATATATATATATGGCAAAATGATTTGTAATGTGACTGCATATAAGCATTGATGCAGTCACATAAAAACTACGTCGTTTTGGGTGGGATAAAGAAAGTTCGCGTTTAAAATTAATAATAGAAAATAAAAAAAATTATATTTATTTCCACCTTTGTATGGTTATGATTCCCCATATTTAATGTTTTATATTTATTTTTACCTTTTATGGTTATTATTCCCCATATTTAATGATTTCACATTATAAAACGACGTAGTTTTATATGACTGCACCAATCCTTAGGTGCAGTCACTTTACATCCGCTAAACCCTATATATATATATATATATATATATATATATATATATATATATATATATATCTGGGTCAACCTGTCCGACCAGTGACCCAGTAACCCAGTACCCCGACCGGGTCGAATTTAATAACACTGTTTTTGCATATTAGAGGATTAAATTAACGATGAAGCATAGATATTTTTTACTATAGTTTCCAATGTCAACCATTATCCAAACTTGTTGAAAATATAGAAGAAAATGACCATTAAATTTTAAATTAAGATGCAAGATCATCAACGACATGTCAATTTATGTCTTGAAAAAGAAGTGATAGCAACTACTGTCACATAGTTTCCATTTATAATTCATTGTTTTATAAAGCGATTATACTCTCATCCAAATCTATCATCTCAAGTTCTCAGACCTACTTACACATAGATAGAGAGAAAACTCTAATTTTGAGTCAGAATTTGTAACTTTTCTTCTCTGATTGTAAGTTTTTTATTTTTTTGGTAAAGATTGTAAGTTTTTAATAATAGTTAAATCCTATAAACAATTTAAAATAGCTCTAATTTATCTAATTGGTATCTCATACTACAAATAGAGGCTAATAAAATTATAGTAATGATACGCAAACAAATTATTAATAACACATAAATTTTGAATAATAGTGAAATCCTTTAAAGATCTTAAAGTAATTGAAACTGTTAATACATTCTAAATATATCTATTCAACTATTATTATTATTATTATTTACAAAATTGTATATATTTATGTAAATCCATACTTCTATACGTTAGATTTCATGATTGACTTCTTTTCTTTTACCAGAAATGATACTCTTTGATAGAATCCAACACCACCTCTCTATCTACTAATCGATAATAACATCAACTAATTTAGATAAAAATCCAAATAAAAGATTTCTAATCATTTAATATTTTTCTTTCTTTTATAATTAGTTTCTCTTTTCCTCGTCTCTTGTTTGGTTTTTTAACTTTCTTTCGAACTAAAAGTAAAAATCAGCAAATACCTTTAA
Source organism: Gastrolobium villosum (assembly GCA_032173675.1). Classification (NCBI taxonomy): domain Eukaryota; kingdom Viridiplantae; phylum Streptophyta; class Magnoliopsida; order Fabales; family Fabaceae; genus Gastrolobium; species Gastrolobium villosum. Next base: position 47,737 of record JAVKPL010015473.1, on the reverse strand, counting down.
AGAGAAAAGAAACTGTACGTGTTATTGAAGACCGTGGGTGATATAAGGGTAAGTGATAAAAAAAATTAAGTAAGGAGGTAAATGATTAAAATTTTTGGGGAGGGAGTTAAGTGATTTTGAGAAAATATGTAAGAGTTTTTTTGAAGTTTTCCCTTATAATTATAATTTTGTAATCTTTCAATCCCAAAATGACGTCGTTTTGGGAGTAAATGCAAATAACTTATCTTATCTGCAGTAACTGCAGAAATATTTTTTAGTTATTGGGTTCATTTTATAAGTTATCTGCGGTAAGCCCAATACGACGTCGTTTTGGGGCGAAAATCAAGGTTTTTTTGTAATTTTAATTTATTTCAGGTTATAATAGTCTTTATATTTATAATTCTTTAAGATTTTAATACCTAAATAACGTCATTTTGAGAGTAAATACAGATAACTTATCTGCAGTAACCGCAAAAAAATATTTTTTCTTTTTTTTTTTCTTTTCTAAAAACAAAAATGTCTCCATTCTTGCTAACCAAATCTAGTGTTGGTTTGTCCACCCTTCAAACATGCCTTATTTAAGAGGCAGGCACATACATCCTCTTAATAAATTTTTTATTTTTATTTTTTATAAAACGATGATACTGAGTCATGCAAATTACCCAAACCCTTTACATTTTACCACTATTAGTGGCTTATTTTAATTATTTAAAATAGTAAACATTTATGTACCAAAATAAAAAAGTAAGTAGTTAATAAAATAATAATAACATTAAACGCTTTGAAAACAGTTTAAACTTTGGGTTTTATTAATGTTATGTTACATAATTTAATTTTTGTTTCCAACACTCACAATAAAAGGAAGAGAGAAAGTGGAAGGATAAAAGAGAAAGAAAAACATGTGGACCCCACCTCTTTAATGTGTGTGCAGGAAAATGAAGTTGTGTTATATTACATGATAAACATAAAATCATAAGCTTTATATAATTAGAATGATTGTTGGAAGGATGATATAGAAAACCCATGTCATGTGCAAGCTGCAACCAAACAATATCTTCATTGGAGTCTGCCATTAACAAACAGGGATTGAGGTAAATGAATAGAGGCAGTGCAATGACCAGAATGTCCTTACTCAGCTCACATTTTTAATAGGTCATTTGCAATTCTTGAGGTTTGCTAGAAATCTAGAATATATATAGATGAAGAAGCCGCTGAAGCCCAATTTGGTAATATCACTCTTTTTCTCTTTCCCGCCAACACAAACCGTCACTGTTCCATTTTCATACCAAAGCCCACCTCGTTGAAAAGCTCCAAACTTGTAAGGATTTAACCTCTGCAAATTCGACCCATTCCAACGTAGTCAAATCCGGTTTGTCAAATGACACTTTTACCATCAACCATCTTATTAGCTGCTATCTGAGGCTTTTTAGAATCGACCATGCACGAAAACTGTTCGATGGAATGCTTCAGCGTAACGTAGTATCATGGACTTCGCTTATGGCTGGTTATGTCAGCCAGGGTCAACCCAATATGGCACTTTGGCTCTTCCATCAAATGCAGGGAACCTTAGTTCTGCCCAACGAATTTACATTTGCCACTCTCATCAATGCATGTTCTATCCTTGCCAACCATGAGATTGGAAGAAGAATTCATGGTCTTGTTGAGGTTTTGGGTTTTGGGTCCAATCTTGTTGTGCGTTCTTCCCTCATTGATAGTGCACTTGTGGACATGTATGCCAAATGTGGTTGTGTTAATTATTCTTACAAAGTCTTTAGGAGAATCCAAAATCCTTCAGTGATTCCCTATACTTCAATGATTGTGGGTGCTGCAAAGTATGGACTTGTGACATTGTCTCTACAACTATTTGAAGAAATGATTGATACTTTCTTTTTATTTATCATGCAGGCAGGGCTAAGTGTAAATACTTTCTTTAACTCCAAAAGCTGGCACAACCAATATATGAAAACTTTGTGCAAAGGATTTCTAACCATTAAAAACTTTGAAATGATAAAAGAAAAGGAGAGTTTTTCTTAAACAATCCATGTTTATGACTATATCAGTATCTAAAGCCCTCAAAACTGGTTGCCTAGCATTTCCAGATACTTTTATTTTATTTTATTTTATTTGGGGCTCCAAATCAGTGGAGCAAAGAATGTAGCACTGAACAATTTACATGATATCCACATAAGGAAGAATTTAAGGGTTAGAGAATTGTGCCCCTATCCACATAAGGAAGAACCTGAACAATCAAAAATACATTCCAAAATTGCTAATAATCTCATTTTGTACACTTCTTTGCAGATTTCCAAGTGCCAATAATGGGAGATATCCTTTAACCACTTCCTTTCCAAATGCCATCTCAGTAGAGAAGTAAGTAAAACCAAAAAAAGAGAGAACACATTATATAGAGTATCGAGTTAATCTCTAGCACCGCCAAGACAAGCACGAGCTATTGCTTCTGTTGCAATCAAAACCAGATGTACAAGCTTATCTACATCTTGGAAACTGAAATCAACAACTTCCCTAATAGAAGTTATACAGTCCCTATTCCCTGCCTCTTCCATTATCAACTTAGCAACCCTGAAAGTGCTCTGGCATTTTCTAGAAGCCTCCATTGCAAAATCTGTGTCCTGAGTCTGCAAAATCACATGCTAACTTTTACCCATAGTGACGTTTCATTAAAAAAATGATGATCGTAAGTACATAATATAATGAGACTCAATAAATCTAAAAGCTTATTATTTAAGGAGAAGCATGAAAGACAAAAGGAAGAAACAATACAGTAAGCTTGAGATTTTACCTCCAACAAAAACTAAAAAATGCATTGCATTAAAAAGTGCGAAGAGACAATTGGCAGTATGACAGTCAACATTATTCTATGATTGTTATTTAACAGAATCACTAGTAGTACTTTCAAAGAAATACAGGTATTAGTCAAGATCTTGCATGCGACAGAAAACTGGTTCTACGGAACAAAATCTGAACTTCCTATCTAGCATAGAAAGACCAGCTTCTTTCTAATAGTCTAGTACATAACCAATTTCCCACTATTATCTTGAATCTGTAAACCGCTAGATCCCTAACAATAGTTCCTTGGTACTTCAGGATCAAAGCACCTAGATAGACTTTCCAAATGAAACATAAGGAGTGCCAAGAAATTAAAATTTACAAAATCAAGAAATCGAACGATATTTGGCCAAGTTCGAGCAGATATGACTTGATTATCAGCAACATGAGTATTAGTACACCTTGGCAATGTAGCCTTATCTATTGCCGCCGGATTGTTTAAGTTATCAATATCGGATGCAGAATATGGAGGAGATTCGCCTAAAGAATAGAGTAAAAAAAAAAGTGAAACATTAACATAAAGCAATGCTCAAAAATCCTGAAGACAAATACTTATGTAAAGAACCTTGGGATACACCACTCCAAAAGCTAGCTCAAAGGGTGAGAGTGCCCAAGGCCTTATAAACTCCACATTAGTTGTTCATCCAACCAATATGGGACTATATATTTCAACACGCCCCATCACACGAGAGCCCATTGGGCTTGAAGAGTGGATAGCCTACCTGTGCTAAGAGAGTCCACAAGAGAAAGTGGGGGACGGCGAGACTCAGATACCATGTAAAGAACCTTAGGATACACCACCCAAAAACTAGCTTAAAGGGTGAAAGTGCCCAAGGCCTTATAAAGGCCACATTAGTTGTTCATCCAACCAATGTGGGATTATATATTTCAACAACTTATATCAATACTATGTTCAATTACCTTGAGAAATCATTTGTAGAGTTGATTGCAACTCATGCCAATCCTTGTCTATGCTAGAATGTTTACAGTAAACCATTCTCATGTAAACCACCTCCATGCATTTATAAGCCAAAGCAGCAGCGGCCATTTCTTGGCTTCTTTCATATTTATGGGCACAAGATCTGGAATTAATTTTAAGGCATTGGATGATTAAAAGCCAACTAAGGCAAATAGATCAAGAAAAGGACAACAACCCATCAGATTTCTAGTGTAATGTGATTGCATGTTTTATACCAAGAGTTCATTGAACGAAGAATATGTCTTTAACAGCACAAAGCAACAGTGAAATAGAGATTTAATTGTGCTAGGAAAGCACTGACAACAAAGTTGAGGAGATTTAATTTAATGTAGTGGTTGGAGATGTGTTAATTGAGGATAATGATTCACCTTTGTATCCCATAAAAGACATACAAGACCCCCACTAGATCCAAACTCATGTTTAGGGTACAGACAAGCAAACAAGTTAGGTTGAGTAATTGTAAAAACATTATTATTGATGAAGATGGAGAGTTATCAAGCCCAAGACAACTATAAATTGCTTCTTTGTTTTTTGCTAACTTCAGAGTTCTTTGGTCAGTTGAATTTTCTGACTTATTTGCACAATCATCTTTTGAAGTGCACTTCTCCATTACTGCATTGGAAGGAATTCCTGCGTCCTTCTTCACTGAGACATCTACAGAAGGTCCTCTTAAATTATGAAATGGATAGGCATTATCGGAAGCAGTTCCAAGTAGCGATGTGCATAGGTCGAACCGAACCGGATTTTTTGAAAAACCGAACCGAATTGGTTTAAATGGTTCGGTTCGAAAGTGGTTCGGTTCGGTCCAAAACTGGTTCAGTTTACAAGTGGTTCGGTTCGGTTCAAAAGTGGTTCGGTTAGGTTCGGAACCGGTTCGGAAGTGGTTCGGAACCGGTTCGGGTCGACCCTATTTTGAAAATAAAAAAATTTAAATAATAAAGTTATAAAAATTAATTTGGTTTGGTTTGAAAATGGTTCGGTTCGGTTCTGAAACGGTTCGGTTCTTAAACCAGTTCTAAAAACTGGTTCAGTTCTTAAACCGGTTCTAAAAACCGGTTCGGTTCATGAACCGGTTCTTTAAAAACCGGTTCGGTTCATGAACTAATTTTTTAAAACTGGTTATTTTATGGAGCGGTTCGGTTCGGTTCATGGTTCGACCCACTTTTTTGGTTATTTTGCACACCCCTAATTCCAAGCCTCATTAGAGGCATATTTGAAGGTGCTCAACAACCCCCTCCAAAAAAGAAAGAAGGTAAGAGTACCCAGATATTGCCAGCAATGCAGCATGATATATATTATTATTATTTCACAACTCTTTTATTTTAATTCATTCTTATATAAAATGTTCTATTCCTTTTGTAAACTTTTGATGATTCTACCTTATTGGGACCGCAGCTGTCAACATCCCTGCCCTTCCTGCAGCAGCATCTAGTCAAAGTTGTAAGAGAATCTTTTCAATTTATGCTGTTTATTCAGTAAACTATGAAGTTCTTAAACACTGTTTAAAGTTTAAAATGGTATCTTATGATCGGCTATGCCTACCTTCAGAGAAAAGATAAAGTAGATTGAAACTGTTAACCAAATTGATAACTGAGTAACACCAGATCAATTGACTGACTGTATTTTCATGTTCTGCAGGTCTCTACAGTCATGACGTGCCGTTTTTCCTGCTTGTAGCTTTATCGTTTCTCTTGATGACAATCGTGTAATTATGAGGGGCTTCCTTGTTAAAATGCAGCTTTCCTAGTCCTTCAACAAGGAGGGTTTGTGGATGGATGATATGGAAAAGGTTTAGTTGCCATCCAAATGTGACCGGTTTTATGAGAAGGAGAAATCTCAATTGGACATGAAGTCCAATCTGTTTCTGATCTTAATTGATTCATGATTCTTGTGTGGTCGTGTAATAAAATTTTTGTATATAGGAAATTTAGAAAGCATAGGTTATACAGGAACTTATCGAGATTGAAATGTAAACCTGGACTGCAGTTGGATAAGGTTTTGTAATCATCCTTTTTAAGTATTATAGGCATTTGATCCGGTGCTTAATCTCTCAGAAAAAAATGCTCTTTAATGGATTTTCTTATACCGGTAAAAGTTGAGAGCAAAACAATATAAATTATGATCACGTCAATTGTAGCACCTCATTCAAGAACCGGTTTGTTAACATCGACTTATGATATTAAGCGCAGTTACAATCACATTGGTTCAATTAAAATCTGGTTAAATTTTTCTTTTAAAACCAAGCCGAATTTAAATTACCCAATTGCGTGACCATAACCATATTACATTGCGGAATAAAGTAATTCAAGCTTAATACCATACACTCTTTTCATCGGACCAAATATTACTACTATGGTGTGCCAAGTAGTCCCCTAAGACCACTAAGGCATAAAACTCAATTTTTATTGCTTTTAAACCCTAAACATATCCACTCTTTATTTATTTAAGAAATTACTATATTACTCTTATGGTCTCGATTTTTCCAATATATTATAGGATTTTTCATTAGCTACGCGTGGGTTCAAACCGCCCTCAAATCGGAGCACCGTAGCCCAAGTTATGAGATTTTTACGAAATGGAATGCTGAATTCCCTAGGACCCCCACGCTCATAGCGTGGATCTCACGCTCATAGCGTGGGCAGTCAGAAAGGTTGATGCTCATAGCGTGGGCAGTCAGGAGCAAGCACTAAAACAGGGCAATTTGACCTGCCTGTGGTGTTTTAACCATACCTACAGGGAGTCTTTTGATGATGATGATGATGAGGTGGATCACTCTCAACCCACGAGTGAGCTTGTGATTTCATCTTCTGCACAAGCACAGGTGGTACCAAGAAAATCCAAGAAACAGAGGGCTGAGCCAAGAAAATCCAAGAAACGAGGAAGCCTTGAGTAGTTCACAACAAAAAAATCATGATGCTGTTATGCAGAGAGACAATGTTTATAAAGACAATAATGACAGCATCTGTTCTATCTGTCGTTATGGTGGTGAATTAATGCTTTGTGATAGATGCCCATCCGCATTCCATCTCGGTTGTCTAGGTCTTGAGCAAGTTCCTGATGGTGATTGGTTTTGCCCACCATGTTGCTGCAAAATATGCAATAGACCAAAATATGGAGAAGAATGTGCAGATAATGTGGATTGCAGTATTCTCGTTTGTGATCAATGTGAGCACAAATACCACATTGGGTGCCTAAAGACTAGAGGCTTTACCAGTAACTTGGAAAACTAACCTAATAAGAATTGGTTCTGCAATGCGGATTGTGAGAACATATTTTTCAGTCTACAAAAGCTGATAGGGAAACCAATTGTCGTGGGTGCTGATAATCTTACTTGGATATTGTTGAAGACCCCGAAAAGTGATAACCATGGAGATCTTAATTCTGAAGACCTTGAGCGCATGAGTCAAATTGAAAGCAAGCTAAGTGTGGCTCTTGGAGTATTCCATGAGTGTTTTGATCCAGATATTGATGATCGCACTGGGAGAGATATCATACCAGATGTTGTGTTCAGTAGAGGTTCAAAACTTAATCGTTCCAACTTTCGTGGGTTCTACACTGTGATTTTGGAGAGGAATGACCAAGTGATTTCTGCTGCCACCATGAGGATTTATGGTCAGAAGGTTGCTGAGCTACCATTTGCTACCATTTGTTGTGTTCAGAAGACTTGGAATGTGTAGCATCTTGATGAATGAGCTTGAGAAGCATTTGAGTCACTTGGGAATTGAGAGGTTGATCTTGCCTTCCTCTCCCAGTGTGATAGACACTTGGACAAACTCATTTGGCTTTGCAAGGATGACAGATTTAGATAAGTCTCAATTTCTTGACTACACTTTTCTAGACTTCCAAGACACCACTATGTGCCACAAATTATTGATGAAACCTTCAATCAAATGTTTTGATGGGTATGTGACATGCCCCTATTTTGGCTAGCCTAAACCTTGTATCGAGCAATGATGTCAAGTGTGGCTGGAAGTTCAGGCATGCCTGGGGTTGTTTCAATTATAGCTAGAAGTTCAAGTGCTAGCAATGATGCTCAACCATTGCAGCAGCACCAACAGAAAATATACAAGACTAGTTGAAAATGGAAATTTGTATTTCATACTGGAGAACATTGATTGATTTGTGGTTAATTACCCTACCAATGCAAAATTATTTGATTGATTTATGGTTAATTTTTTATTAGTTTTGCCCTTTCTACATGTGTGATATATCAAAAAGTCTTGCATTATTTGTTACTTAGAATTTAAGCAGGTTAAAAAGTGAATATATCTAGTATCTGCATTGGTTTATATGGTTGTGAAAATATATAAAAGTCTGGCATTGATTACTAGATTGTGTATATTGTGGTGACTGTTGAGGAAAAATTTATAATAGTCCTGCTTCCATGTCCTCCTCCCTCTTGATTAGTTGTCACATTTTTTATTGCTTTGGATCACTTAAAATTTGATGGTTCAGAGGCATTAAAACTCTTCTATTGCATTACAACCTAAAGCGAAGAAGTAATTATATCATTGACATGTATATGCGCCTAAATTTTGAGAGATACTCAGGGATTACATTATTCAAGAAGGATTTAAAATTGTAAAGTTGGAGAATGAAAAATCTAGTGACTATCATATCTAAGGTTGAGGGTTATGATTAGTGTATTCATGCCTCTCCAACACCCTGATGCAACTACTTACAAAAACATATAAGTGCGTCCGCATATGCATTTTAACTAAGAACCTAAATTAATTAAATGCCATTTCATCGTATTGATTTAAGTTTACTGTAATGTTTTGTATTGATTTTAAGTACATTATGTTAAATTTTGAAAGATGATTGAATTTGTCCAGTAAGAAAACAAGTCAATGTGAGCAACAATGACCAAAATGCTACCTTTTGACAAAAGAATTTATCCAAATGCATGCCACGCGAACAATATTTTTTATCGGACTGTCACTTAAGCATAATTCGCTACGACTGGTAGTAAATTATATTCACCAATGATTTTTTGACACGTGGCACACTTTCGTAGGAAAAAGCTGACGTGTCATAATTCGCTAATTTGGTCTGCAATATGATCACGTGTCACGAAATCATTGGCCACGAAATTCGCTACCAGTGATAACGAATTATGACACGTGGCAGTCTGGTAAAAAATACTGTTCGTATGACATTTGGATAAAAAATTTGACAAAACGTGATATTTTGGTTATTGCTCCTCAATATATGGCCTTGGTATGGTCATAAAAATGATATTGTTGCAATTTTTAAGATAAAGATTATGTTGTTGTGAAGAATGTTTTGACTGTATTTTTCTCTATTTTTGCAGTGAAGCCCAAAACCACTTTTGGTTGTGATATAAAAATTTGGTCTCTTGTTGACAAAGTGTGTGTCACTATCCAACTACCTGATAATTTAATGAGTAAAAAATTAAATAATTTTGTGCCCAAAAATTCAGTGGAGTGAAAAGAGTGGCTCGTTGCTTTCTTTCTTTTATATACATACCAGCTGTCTGTGATGGGCTCATAATGGGAAACCGAACTGAATCATCGAAAACTTCTAAATAGGGTATTGGTCTAGGGGCATACGTCTCTGCTGGCTCGGCCCATGAAGGTCCCATTCTTGTTTTGTCTCAATTTTATTTGTAAAAATAAAATAAAATTTGGAATTAATATTTCTCATGTTATAGGAGATAATTTTATCTCCTTCACGCATATAAATATTGTAAATGGGATTTGATTTTCTTGTTGTATGAGAATTCAATTCTCATGTTATGACTCAACTAGTGGCGGGTCCCATATTTATTAAAAGAAAAAGAAAAAAAAATCTCTGCACGCAAGTCGAAGGGTCACTAACATGAGAGTTGAATTCTGATGCAACACGAGAAAATACTTTCTCATTTTAAATACATATTTGAACATTTACAAGTGAAAGCAAATAGTAACTATCAACAACTGACAACCCAAAAAAATGTTACTAAGAAATCTTTGTAATTTTGATAAATTAAGATCTGAACAAATCGTTGCTTTCAAATATTTCTATTTAATAAGACAAGAGGATTTGTCAAAGGTTACGCAACAATAGTTTTAAAAAAAGTTATTAAAATAATATAATTTGAAATTTATTATTAAAGTGATATAATTTAATTATTCCCGGTTTTGTGGCTCACAAATGTGATGTGTCAATAGTTGCTATGTACTGATTACCATTATACTGATTACCATTATATTCCATTACCGTTCCATTACTGTTATATTCCATTATCCGTTCCATTACCGTTATATTCCATTACTGTTACATTACCGTTATATTATATTCCATTACCGTTGCAGGATCAGTACGTGGGCACTATGGGATTTTAGCATGACAAAAGAATAATTACTTATATGGACACCAAAAAGGGGATGAACCTGTTCCATTCTCACCATGTTCCAATTTCTTACTAGGGTCTATTAGGTGTGTGTAAGAACCCACACCGTTAAATTATGAATTTAATTAATTTAATTATGAGTTAAGAGATAAATTCTATAATTGATCTTGAATAAATATGGTAAGACTTAAATAATTACTATCAGGGCGTAATAACGCAGAAAGTCGATTTTCTGACGAAAAGTGCAGATACTGGTTCTGCTTCACGCTATAAGAGCATATCGATGAAGTATCCCGAAAATTATAATAAGTACACGAATATTCCTAGAATAATATCTAGGTCAAGTATAGCAAGTTTGGAGTCGAAATAATGAGAACTGACATCAGGACTGATACCGGCTACGTAAAAATGCGTGCCGCCAAAGTGCTGCGAAAATTATAATAAAAAGATGACAAATCCTAGAAAAATAACTAGTTTCAGAATCTGAAGTTTTAAGTTAAAATGATTAGTGGAGCTATTAGTGCTAATACAGTGAGTTTAAAACTTAAGACGCTTATAAATAGGTGAGACACAAGTTTTTAGGTCAGAAACCTTATTTCCTACGTGCCTCCATTTCTGAGTTTGATGCTCTCCTACTTGCCACCTTCTTTCCTTGAAGAAAACTCAACAAAAAATTATTTTAAATCTTAACCGTTGATTTTCGTCAATCAACAGTTATGATTTATTGGATCAAATTTATTAAATACTTAATAATTCACAATAAAACACAATTAATCATAACCGTTGATTGACGGAAATCAATAATTTGGATCTAAAATAATATAGAGTTAAATCTTTTAAAAAGATAAATATTTTCCCCTTTTTATTAACGTATGTTTCAAACATAAGTGAGCTTTTTATGTCTCTTTTAACGTAATTGAGTCATATTTGATGATATCAATTATCTACAGAGGACTGAAATATCGTCTGACTGTGACTTTGACCATATTAAAATGAAATATAAGAGAATTCGTTTTGAATTTTTTCTCCTCTTCTTCTTTATTTCAATGAATGTTGGCATCAATCAAAATAATTCAACACGCAACAACAATTCTCCATAATGGGTATACACTTTTTTTATTACTTTGATCATATTATATGTTTTTTTTTAGTAATTATTGACATCTATAAAAAGCTCACCCATTAAAAAAGGAAGAAAAAAACAAATTGGTATGTCTTCGGATTTGGTTCTTCAGCATGCACTTATTGAAATTGGTCTTTTAGCGAACCTATTTGGGAGATTCATATATAGCCTAATTGATTTTTAGATTATTTTATTTATTATTCGATAAATATTATATGAATTTTTTTGCCTCATATATTATCTAAGGGTGACTTAATATAAGGGCGAGTTTAATCATGTTTCTTTTTTCTATTGTTTACATCTATAGAAGACATGCAAATAAAGAATAATCAGATGTACCAATATTGCATGAATGCATGGTCCTTCAATGTTATTTTTTTAGTTTTTATTTTATTTTTGTATAGATTAGGCATGCAAATAATATAAAATTCAATACTTTTGTCTTATTCTATTTTTATAAGAATAAATTGCAAATTCTTCTTTTACGATTTGAGCTAATTCCTATTTTGTATTATATATATATAATTTAAAAAAAATATTTTGTACGTATGTGATTTTGGGTTCATAATCAACTACCCAAAATATTGGAAAGAGGATGATGGTTAATTATGGCTACATGATTTAAGCTTCTGAAGTTGGAGATAAAATTTGGAAAACAAAAAAATACTGCCGTTTAATAAAAGGGCTGGGTAGCAGTCGCATTATAGCCGTTAATCAAATCAAGATCGATTACTCAATCAGTATCATCATATATGGAAATCAACAGTAACAAACTAAAAATTACTCAATCAATTAAAATCAAATCATTTTATTTCAAGAAAAAAACTAAAAATCAAATCTAACCGATAAAATAATATAATTATATAAGATTTTTATTATTGAATATATTATTTTTTTTTTTTTTGGAAAACTCAACGTAATGAAGAGATCTTCTACGAAAAAGTTTAGGGGTTAGAAATTAAAAAATGCACGAGTTGACAGTGGAGGAGTGTATGCCCTTATAGGATTAGCACACATATATGATACAGAAATGGAAATCAGTATCATAAAATTAGCATGTATAGCTTAGCTTATTTCATTTGTAATTGATATTGAACTTTTTATTTTGGCATATTTTAAATTATTAAATTACTATTAGTGGTAGAGTCAGGATTTAATTTTAGTCGGGTCCAAAAAATTTGAATTATCAAAATATCCAAATATTTTCGTAATTATACAAATCTATTAGGAAAAAAATTTAATTAAAATTTTTAAAATAATAGAATTGATGTTATACAAATCACTCTCAAGTCTCTGAACTTTTCAATTACCTTGTAGTCGCTCATCATCAAGCTGGATAAACTCACGGATTTTCGACTCAAAGCATCGGCTACCACATTGGCCTTGCCAGGATGGTACCTCAACTCAAAGTCGTAGTCCTTCAAGAACTCCATCCATCTTCGCCGTCTCATGTTCAACTCCTTCTGGTCAAACAGATACTTCAGGCTCTTGTGATCACTGAATACAACAAACTTCACGCCAAACAGGTAATGCCTCCAAATCTTGAAAGCAAAAACAATGGCTGCCAACTCCAAGTCGTGAGTCGGGTAGTTCTCCTCATGAGGTTTCAACTGTCTTGATGCATAGGCAACAACTTTCCCTTTCTGCATCAACACACAGCCTAGTCCTTTACCAGAGGCATCGCAGTATAACTCAAACTGTTCCGCAGGATCAGGAAGAACTAACACTGGAGCAGTAGTCAGTCTCTCCTTCAACTCCTGGAAACACTCTTCACACTCATGTGTCCACACAAATGGAGTCTCCTTTCGGGTAAGGCGAGTCATCGGTAGCACCATCTTGGAGAATCCCTCTATGAACCTCCTATAGTACCCTGCCAAACCCAAGAAGCTTCTCACTTCTGTAACCGTCTTAGGCCTCTCCCAGTCCATCACAGCCTCAATCTTGTTGGGATCAACTGCAACTCCATCAGCGGAAATCACATGACCCAGAAATTTCACCGCCTTGAGCCAAAACTCACATTTTGACGGCTTAGCATATAGCTTTTTCTCTTTCAACACTCGCAAAACAATCTTCAAGTGCTCAGCATGCTCCTCCTCCGTCTTGGAGTAAATTAAGATGTCGTCAATGAAGACGATCACAAACTGATCCAGGTACGGCTGGAAGATCCTGTTCATGAAGTCCATGAACACTGCGGGTGCATTGGTGAGTCCAAACGGGATCACCAAGTACTCATAATTCCCGTACCTCGAGCGAAACGCTGTCTTTGGGACATCCTCCGGCTTTACCCGTATCTGATGGTAACCGGACCGGAGATCAATCTTGGAATATACGCAAGCACCCCTGAGTTGATCCAGCAAATCATCAATGCGTGGAAGAGGATACTTGTTCTTGATTGTCACCTTGTTCAACTGTCTGTAGTCGGTGCACAACCGCATGGTCCCATCTTTCTTTTTCACAAAAATGACCGGTGCTCCCCAGGGAGACACACTCGGCCGAATGAAATCTTTTGCTGAAAGCTCCTCGATATGCTTCTTCAGCTCCGCCAACTCTGGTGGCGACATCCGGTATGGAGCCAACGATATAGGCCCCACACCAGGCAATAAGTCTATGGAGAACTCTATCTCCCTCTGCGGTGGAAACTCAGGAATCTCCTCGGGAAACACCTCGAGGAATTCCCTCACCACAGGAATGCCAGTGAGATCCTCCTGTGTCCCACTCACCAAACCTCCCAACATGACATAGCCAAATGCCCCTGCTCTCAAGGCCCTCCTCGCCTGCAGGACTGAAATGAACGGTGAGGAACTGGCTGTGGACCCACCCGGAGACATCACCACTTTCTTGGCACAGCAATCAATCAATGCACAGTTTATGGATAACCAATCCATGCCCAGAATAATCTCCAGGTTGGCCATCGGCAATCCTATCAGATCTACCGAGAAGTCACGGCCATCCCACTGAAACGCTACATCGCGATGAACAGTGGAGGTCAAACATTTTTCTCCGGTGGCGGTGGTCACCCGCATCGGTGGAGAAAGCACATCACTGGGCAACTCGAGCCCCACAGCAATAGGGGTAGCAACAAAAGAGTGCGTTGCCCCGGAATCAAACAGCACATCAACAGCTGAACCACCAATGGTAACAGTACCTCTGACCAGGTTCGGAGCTCTGTCCGACTGCTGACGATCAAGTGTGTATACTCGCCCCGTAGTAGGTGGCACTGCTGGTGCCCCAATAGGAACCATCTGCAAAGGCATCGCCTGCACTGCAGCAACTCTCGCCGTCGGGCAATCTCTGGAATAGTGGCCCTCCTTGCCACACTGGAAACATATCAACTGACCGGTAGAACACGGCCCAAAATGTGACTTCTCGCATCCCGAGCATCTGGGAGCAGGAGGTCTAGCTGTGTTCCCCTGAGTAGCAGTCTTTTTAAACTGGTTTGGCGCTTGCTTAGCCGCCAACTGTTTGCCCTTGCCCTTGTTTGCAAAATTTTTGTTCCTCCAGGGAGTGGAACCGCCGGTACCCTGTGGCACCTCAATCTTGGCCTTCTTGGCCTGACTCGCACGGCAGTAGTCCTCAATGTCGCGGCACTGCTGTACTAAAGCTTCGAAGTCTCTCGAAGCAGAACCAGCAAGATGTCTGGCTATATCCTCATTAAGTCCCCTCCGGAACTTAGCAGCAAGAAAAACGGGAGTCGGTCTCGCCATGCGGAAATGAGCGAACTTGACCAGCTCATTAAACTTGGCCAGGTACTCGTCGACAGACAACGAGCCCTGTACCAACCGGTCAAACTCTCCCTGCTTCCTCTCCTGTGAGTCATAAGGAAAGTACTGACCCAGAAAGCACTCCTCGAAGAATGGCCACGTCATCACACGGCCCTGCATCTCGTAGATGTGAGAAAGGTTGGTCCACCACTCATGGGCCTCGCCCTCCAGCATGTAAGTGGCGAACAACAGCTTCTGCGGATCGGTACACTGCATGATCCGGAAGATCTTATCCAGCGCCTGTAGCCATCTGGCAGCAGCAATGGGATCATAAGATCCGTCGAAAGAAGGTGGCTTATGCTTGCGGAAAGCATTCAGCCGGCGATCGATCTCGTCACGATCCTCAGCAAATACGGGGATGGTCTGCATAGCCCCCATCAAGTGACTGCCCTCACCCATATGATTCTGGGTGTCCTCCTGTTGACTAGGCGGAGGTGGAGGCGGTGGCGGCGGTGGAGGTGGTGGAGGACACTGGCCAGCAACAGGACCAGCCCTCAACTCCTCCAACATGACCCTCATCATAGTCATGTTGGCCATCCAGTTCTCCTCCAGAACCTCTGCCGTGGCTCGCCGGTTCGCATCTCGAATAACGTCCAGCATCTCCTGGTTTGCCAACCTCGTGGCTTCCTGGTCGGCTAGTCGGGCCGCCTGCATCTCAGCTAATGCAGCCAGGATAGGATCCGATTGATCCTCGCTCGTACTAGGGTTCCTCCTCGGTGGCACCATGACTCTGCACAAGTTACACAAAGAATGAGTTGATCAGGCCCACGCCATGTGGTCACATATGCATTATCATAACACACACCAGTCAGAGAGAACGCCAAGTAGACACGCAACGAACATCCTAAGTTATTGCAATACATACAGGCTTTTCCCTAGAAAGTGCTCTGATACCATAAAATGTAACAGCCCGTGTTAACCCGGATTGTTAACACACTATCGTATTAGGCCACGCTTAATTAAAATGCGGAATAACTTTTTCTTTAATTCAATTATGACGTCATTAACCTTAGCCAACTTGATTACTTAATCAATTTCATAAAATACTGCCTGTATGTAAATTGCAAGACAACTAACTGGAATACCTCATATATAAATAATAAGTGAGTATCTAAAGCCACAGGACTACAACACGTAGCCTGGGTCAAAATCCTGATACTTTAATTACAACATCAATTTAAAAGACAATAACACAACCATGTGGCATGGACAAACCCCATGCTCACCAAATAAGGCACAATGCCCAACAACAGTCTCAACATAATAACATAATCAAAACGGAAGACATCATAGCAGTCAACATCCAGCATATCATATATATCAACTCAGCTCTGGCCTCCTGCCACCTGAGCCCTCAACATTACCTGAATTAGCGGTGCGGGTTCTTACAGACGGTGTGGCTATCAGCAGGTTTTTTTTGCATCACATCGGGTCGCTACAGTTGTAAGCCAGCCTAGATCCTTTCCTCTGATCACCGATTCTTAAAGCCAGTCTGCAAACAACGAGTGGTTTACTTTACACGATAGCTAAAGGTTAAAAGGCAGGGAACCCCCATTTCCAGCCAGCTAGTTCTGATAGTTTTTCCCTATATAGTCTTGAATCATGGCCTCTTCCTACAGTTTGAAACGGAGTCTTCCCTCTTTCTTCAGGGCAACTGTTGAGAAGTCTCATAGGTTTAGGTTCCGGGGGCGGT
Organism: Gastrolobium villosum; assembly: GCA_032173675.1. Lineage (NCBI taxonomy): Eukaryota > Viridiplantae > Streptophyta > Magnoliopsida > Fabales > Fabaceae > Gastrolobium > Gastrolobium villosum. Next base: position 31,000 of record JAVKPL010015473.1, on the reverse strand, counting down.
CTTGCTTGGGATAATTTTCTTATAGCAACTAGAACTCGACTCGAAGAGTTGATATAGCTAACAGAAGAAAGGACAGAGGTACCTCTGCGATCCATAGCCGTAGAAAGACTATCGGTGTAAAGATTCTCAGCTAGTCGGGAAAACCCCCTCTATCTTTTCAAGTCCCATTCCATTGGTCGGCCCCCTCAATAAGGGGTTCGGAATTCTTTCTCTTCCGGCCCTTTTAAGTCCAACTGCTCAGATAGCAAAATCGTAAGGTTCACAGTCTGAATCTCTTACCTTATTCTCTCTTGGTAAGAGAAAAAAGTCCTATCCTTCAGGGCTGTCCTTGCGGAAGTTGGTGCTTAGCCGTCCAATCGTGAAGTTCTCATAAACGGATTTAGGGCTGGCTTCTTCCTGAGCTCTAGTTCAGTTCCTCGGATTGAGATAGAGAGCCTACCGACCCCTTCCCTTACTCAATAGGACTAGCTATAGAAAAAGTTAATATAGAGAAAGTAAGGTGTCAATGATTGGCTTGTCAAAGGCTGACCGTAGCTAGTGCTTTGCTTAGTTAGTCGTTTACCTTTGCTTTGGAAAGCGAGAAAGATGATGTTGGAAAGCGATTAGGCCTTATAAATAACCAAACCAGGGGAACTTACTTTCATTCCCGAAGGCTAGGCAGCAAGTTCAGAAAGGAAGGCCCGCCTACCAACCAAAGTTTCCAGAGAATTTTTGACATCGAAAAAGACTCCCACTCGGACTGACCGATGGCATCTCTTCCCTGGCCTACCATCCAAGGGCAAGGGAAGTCAATAGCAGTTGAAAGAAGAAAGATACCTGAACTGACCATGAAAGTTATCTTTATCAATAAGGCCTTACATCTTATTCATCTCTGCTTGCTCTTCCAAGTCTTTCTACTCCTTCCTCCGATCACCACCAACCACAACAAGGTGAACCAGCTCCCGGAGACGAGCATTCTTGCCATACCATTCAACGAGTCCAGTCAAGTTCTTCACACGGTCCAACCTTGCCATTGTGAAGAAGATCGGCTTGCTCCGATCCTTTAGCACACATCAGTGTTCTTTGTTCTCAACATGGCTGTAAAGGAGCTCCTTAATCTAAGGATGGAAGTAAGTCAACCTCCTGTTCTCCTATGTGTAGGGGAAGTCAAGACTCGTATCAGCACCAGGTGAAAAAATGTTTCACTTGGGATCAAAAACATCAATCCCATGAACAACTCGGTAGAGCCCAGTAAGAGTGAAAGCATTGTGACTCTCGTCTTGTCCGTGCTTCCAGCTATTTCCTGAAAGGTGCTGGCGATGATGAAATCTGTATGATTCATGGCAATGAGATCAGCAGTTAATTGGCAGGAAAACTCCTCCAACCTTTTCTAGTAGATGTCAGAATCTTGGTACTTTGTTTTATCAAGAGCATGAGCGATGGTGCACTGTGTAACCCCCATTGCTAACAAAGAAGCAAGAATCTTTCCATCACTGTAGTTGCCAATGATAAGATCGATCTGGCTTTTTCTTTCACTCCTAAGTCATTTATTTCGCAACTTTCTCTGTGAAGCGAAAAGACTGGAACTTCCACATCTAATGACCTGTAGCCGATTGCTTACTTTACTCCTCTTTATTAATCTTTCTAATTAAAAGGCAATTAGTTTATTCTCTAAATGTAGCATCCCGGCTAAGGGAAGGATGAAAGCCTTGCCCTACTTTACCTTCACGGCCTAGGCCCCCCTTGTTCGTTACCCAGCTTGAACTACTTCCTTCGTCTTTGGACTCTGCCAGCTTCTTCCTGTGCTTACTATTAGAGCAAAAGGCGAGGTCTAGTCTTTCACTTTTTAATTAAAGTATGTAAATCAGTTTCAAGCCTTTACTTTTAACTCTTTACAGCAGTCTCTGAAAGTTCTAGGTCTCCTGCCTTTTTAAAAGGTTAGGAAGAGAAAGATCTGGGTGCTACAAGCAGAAATCCATAGTAAGTATTCGACTTAAATAAAGATATTGCGTAAGAGAGACTCAGTCTCTTGAGACCAACGATATTGATTGAGGAAGCCTACCTGTCACCTTGAACCATGTCTGTCAAGGGTGAAAGATAGCCCTAAAGTCAAGGCCCAGAGATAGGATTTCTCAACTGTCGATCGACGTGACAATCATGCCTGCTTTAGTCCCCCAATAAACGAAAAAGGATTGCTGGTGACACGAAAGCTGTGCTCGACGCTCTCTTTCCTATTCCACTGCGCTAAGTGGTCTTTCCCTTGCTGGCTGGATGACTACTATGGACAAAGATGACGACTACTCTCAGTCTCTGGTCAATCCATGCTGATGCTAGAATAGCTTTTCCCCCCGCCCATACCTGGGAAGAGAAAGTACAACCTCTGCTGCATCCTATCCTCTACTTTAGTTGAATTCTTTTGTTCTAGAATCACAGACATTGGCTAATGATATCACATACTTTCTGGTTATGCCATACTCTATTCTATCTACTCTTACTGACCTTCCCTTCGAGCAGACTAAGAAGAAGCCCACGTAGCGGTAGCAACTACGACTTCTTCCTTCAGGGCTTACTTGCCAAGTACAATAGCAACGGATTCTGTACCAGCAAACAATATTTCACCGGGTGTTCCCTCTCCGTTCTAGCTTTCTAAATAAGTCAGATCGGTGCCTTTTCTCCGGGAAGACTCCTCAATCAGTTAACTGGGTATGAGAAGGCCTCCCTTCTAGTCTATAGTAGCCCTTCTTCCTCCAACCCTGAGTTCCAGTGAGACCAGCCGAGCCAAGCGAGTCCAATAACTGCTTCGTCAATAGCAGAGGATATCCCTCCAACAGCTAAATTGGAGGATGGCACTTGCACTTGGGTTGGGAGCTTTCCATTCTCTATGGCTAATTCCTCGCTGGCCGATCGCCTTTCACCTGGTTCTATTAAGAAATTTCCCGGTGTGAGCTTCTAATTCTGACAACAGCTAAATCTAGGGCATTGCATAAGGAAGAAGGAGGAGATTCCCTGGTATGAATTCAATTGATTGGGCATTTCTCTTGGAGCGATCATTCTTGGCCACTTCCTATTAAGATAAGGTTTCCCATCCGAATTGCTGCTGTTAAAGGATTTGTTTCGCTACGCCCATCTTCCTGAGGCCTTTGCTTCGTGATTAGGAAGCTGCTTCGCTCCTCATATCTTTTCTTCCGGATGAACGAATCAGACTGAACCACTGTACAATTTTCAGCTGCTGACAAGGAGCTACTCTTTCCCTCCACTCCGGGCTGGCAAGCTTATATCTCTCGATAGCTGCATCGGATCTTTCCTGAAAGCTTGGCAAGGTGCGAAGCGAACTCATATCGTCGTCCAGGGTGCGTAAGCCTTCTGATCTTACTTTTTCGTTTAGATTATGCCAAAAAGACGGGGAAAATGATCAACTGTCACATTTTGATGCCAGTTTAGGGCTAAAATGAACTTTCATCCAAAAAGACCGAGAAAACGCTCAACTGGCAGGATGGAACTGTCACTAAAGAGGGAAAAGTGATTGCTTCCAATTTTCCTGAGAAAATGGCACATTCACATTTAAGATAATCGGCTGGCTGTGGGCTTGAAGGAAGATAAGAATTCAAGGATAGCTTTGGTAACTCTTTTCCCCACAATGCTCCAGCTGGATTGAAAGAATTCAGCAGTCAAACCGTCAGGTCCTTGTACCTTATTTGCCTTTAGAAAGATTGTCTTCTTCACATCATCAGCCGTCATAAGAGCCACCAGTGCAGATCCTTGCTCATCAGTGAGAAAATGCCCCTGCATAAAATGCCCATCTATAGGACATAAATCAAGCCTTAAGCCATACAGTCCTTTACAAGCGATGCGGCATTCCTCCGATGACTTATCAAAGACTGATCAAAGACAATCACATGAAAAAACTAACAATGACTTGGGTTTTTGGATCTTTAACTCTCAAAAAAAGGTCCTTTATTGAACAAATTCAGACAGGTAGATTGTTCTCAACTTCTATAGAAGAATTATATGGTTCATGGAATAGGTTGAATAGTGTGATAACTTATACTAGAAAACGGTAAAGTGAATTGGAAAGATAGCTAGTTCTTCTCGATCGTTGATTAATTTCTTTCTTTCGAACTCTTCTATAAAATAGAAAAGCAGCCTCCCTCTTATATACGTATACGATACCACTGCTGCCACTTCCTTTGCTATCGGGGATAAACTCCTAACTAAAAAAATACTTTTGGATAGCACGTGGGATCAACTTGTTTAAGATTTATGATACCAGCAAACTCAACTGCTTCCACTTTTTCCATTCTCCTTTGAACAATAGCTGAAACCATTCGTTCAGAGTCGAGAAGAGTTCACATCTGATCTTTCAGAGACAGCAGGGGATAAGAGAACAGGATTCGTTCAGAAAACAGTCAGGCCGGAAAAGCTACTGAAGCCACTACTCCTGCTAGTAAATCCATAATGAAGGTACGAGTGCTAAAGAATCTGCCGCTAGCTCTATTAATGTATATATAGGTTACGGATCTAGTAAGATATGCCGCTACCCTTATCTAGTTCTAGTAAGGGCTTTGCAGCCAGCTTAGAAAAAAGGGTTCCAAACCTGAGCAGAGTCTCTTCTAACAAAGATGGGATCAAGTAAGGACGCAACTACAACTGATTCACGCCAGGATGATTTCCAGCTCCTTCACTTCAGCTTCAGGTCGACAAAGGAGGATTTCATTGCTTCCCTTAGCTTTTTTGAATATCTTTTCTGTCACTGTGGTAGGAGAATGTAGTGCGCAAGAGGGTTCCTCCTCGAGCTCCCTCGTCACTCATGCCTCGGATAGCAATCATTCGGAAACGGGGGATCTTTTTTTATCTCCGTCTTCGTCTATGAGTCCACCCTCCGCCTCCACAACAGACCCATCTGTAAGTAGTAGTTACGACATAAAGAAAGACGAATTCTTATTTATGACAGATAGGGAACTGGAAATGTGGACTAAGGAAATCCTTAGATCCATTGATGATTATTTGGACCTCCATGATAAAAGGGGGCGTTATGCTCTCATCCCTGAAAAAGAGATCAGAGAGAATTTTCATATTAATGGTTTTCGAACAAAAAACGAAATGGCGGACGATGTTAGATAAAAAGAAATAAGAAGATCGTCCGCTGCATATCATCCGCTACGTTTATATTCTGTTAGTTCAATAGCCTAGCTTCCTTCTAGCAACTCGGTCAGATAGGAATGCCCACTACAAACTACCTAGGGAAGATATTCTATTAGTTAGGTTAGCTCGTTAACAACGTCTATAGGTTTAAGACTATAGTTGCTTTTTTTGAGTTCCTCTCCCAGTAGTTGTAGTTATCTTTCTTTTATCATACTACCGGACGAGAGGACTATAGATAGATGTAACGTCCGATACGGTTCTTATCGGACGTTGTTCCTCTATCCTAGTGCTTCTATTTTCCCTAGCCTTCCATTCCAGTGCTGGTAGTTGAATAAGGCTAGGCCAATATGAGCTGAGCTGCTATTAGCTATCTTTGCCTTCCTTTGCGAGTATCCCAGTAGGAGTAGTAAGCTAGGGCCAAGTAAGTAAGATGGAACTCATACCTGTAGTTTGACCCGGACGATGCGGACGTTAATGCTTACTGGTGCACCCGCTTGCCCATGGTGCACCCGCTTGCCCATGGTGCACCGTGGCTAGCCCACGGTGCTCTGCGGCTAGCCTATGGTGCATCACGGCTCATTCTGGTGCACCGTCGCTTGCCCATGGTGTACCGCGGCTAGCCCATGGTGCACTACGGCTAGCCCGTGGTGCACCACGGCTCATTCTGGTGCATCGCTGCTAGCCCATGGTGCACCACGGCTCATCATGGTGTACCGCGGCTAGCCCATGAAGCACCACGGCTCATTCTGGTGAACCACGGCTCATTCTGGTGCACCACGGCTCATTTCGGTGCATCGTGGCTAGCTTATGGTGCACCACGACTTATTTTGGTGTACGGCGGCTCAATCTGGTGCACTGCGGCTAGCCCGTGGTGCACCGCGGCTCATTCTGGTGCACCGCGGCTAGTCCATGGTGCACCACGGCTCATTGCGGAGCACCGCGGCTCATTCCGGTGCACCGCGGCTAACCCATGGTGCACGACGGCTAATTCGGGTGCACCAAGCCTTATTCTGGTGCACCGAGGCTAGCCCATGGTGCACTACGGCTCATTCTGGTGCACCTCGGCTAGCTCATGGTGCACCACAGCTCATTCTTTTGCACCGCGGCTATCCCATGGTGCACCACGGCTCATTCTGGTGCACCGCGGCTAGCCAATGGTCCACCACACCTCATTCTCGTGCACCGCAGCTAGCCCATGGTGCACCACGGCTCATTATGGTGTACTGCGGCTCATTCTGGTGCACCGCAGCTCATTCTGGTGCACCGCGGCTAGCCCATGGTGAACCACGGCTCATTCTGGTGCTCCCCGGCTCAATCTGGTGCACCGCGGCTAGCCCATGGTGCACCTCGACTCATTCTAGTGCACTGCGACTAGCCCATGGTGCACCACGGCTCATTCTGGTGCACTGCTGCTAGCCCATGGTACAACACGGCTCAGTCTGGTGCATCGCGGCTAGCCCATGGTGCACCATGGCTCATTCTGGTGAACCACGGCTCATTCTGGTGCACAGCGGCTAGCCCATGGTGCACCACGGCTCATTCTGGTGCCCCGCGGCTAGCCCATGGTGCACCACGACTCATTCTGGTGCACCGCGGCTCATTCTGGTGCACCATTGCTCATTCTGGTGCACCCGGCTCATTCTAGTGCACAACGGCTAGCCCATGGTGCACCATGGCTCATTCTGGTGCACCCCGGCACATTCTGGTGCAACGCGGCTAGCCCATGGTGCACCACGGCTCATTCAGGTACACCATAGCTCATTCTCGTGCACCGCGGCTAGCCCATCGTGCACCCCGACTCATTCTAGTGCACCGTGGCTAGCCCATAGTGCACAACGGCTCATTCTGGTGCACCATAGCTCATTCTGGTGTACCGCGGCTAGCCCATTGTGCACCACGACTCAATTCTGGTGCACCGCAGCTCATTCTGGTGCACTGCGGATAGCCCATGGTGCACCACGGCTTATTGCGGTGCACCGCGGATAGCCCATGGTGCACCACGGCTCATTCCGGTGCACCGCGGCTAACCCATGGTGCACGACAGCTCATTTTGCAGCACCGCGGCTCATTTTTGTGCACCTCGGCTAGCCCATGGTGCACCACGGCTCATTTTGGGGCACCGCGGCTATCCCAGGGTGCACCACGGCTCATTCTGGTGCACCGTGGCTAGCCAGTAGTCCACCACGCTTCATTTTTGTGCACCGCGGCCAGCCCATGGTGCACCCCGGCTCATTCTGGTGGACTGCGGCTCTTTCTGGTGCACCCGATGATAGACTACACTAAAAATTGACCAAAACAAATGCAGAAACACTATCAAATGGGTTTGAGGAACTCAAAAAACTTGGCTAATCAGAATTCGATGCCTGGGTACGATTTTCCATTTTTTCGGATTTTCTCAAATTACGCCTCTTGAAAAATTAATATTAAATTAATCCCATGGAGAAAAATCATGAAACTTTGGGAACAATAAGATATGGTTTTTCCAAGCATGTATGCAAAAAATCGGAGTGAAATTCAATTTCTAGGTCCGAATTTGGACTTCTTCCTCCTCGCAAAAAAGGAGTCTAGTTGTGCAAAACTGGCAACTGCATATAAGGCTATTACATGGGGGGAGGAGGCATAGGCTCCAAAAATTTATTAAAAAACAATCCTTCCATGAAATCCAATGAAACTTGGAGGGGATGTTGGATATATTTAAGCATGGATGCTTGTAAAAAACCAGATCAAAATTCGATGCCTAGGTACGATTTTCCATTTTTTTGATTTTCTCAAATCACACCTCTTGAAAAATTGATATTAAATTAATCCCATCTAGAAAAATCATGAGACTTTGGGAACAGTAAGATATGGTTTTTACAAGAATGCATGCAAAAAATCATACCGAAATTTAATTTCTAGGTCCGAATTTGGACTTCTTCCTCCTCAGAAAAAAGGTATCTACTTGTGCAAAACTGGCAACTGCATATAGGGGGAAGCAGCTGCCTGCCTTCCCACGCCTGCGGTGGGCTGTGTAGGGGCACCATAGGAGCTCTCCCTAGAGCTCGTGCAAGCCTTCCCATGCTTGTGGGGCCTAGGTATTGTGTACATCACCAAGGGAGGTGGGTTAGGCCTTTGACGCCTGCTAGGGCCAGCGTCGTGCGCACCAATGTCCCGCTGTGTTGAGGTTGAGTTCCCACGACAATGTGGCATGGCTCGTTCAGCCATCGACGACGCAAGAGCAATGGATCCCGGGGCATCCCACGTCGGTGCTTGATTCCTTTCGCATCCACAACCGAACGTCGCCCATTCGGTGCGTCCCTCTCGATTCCTGATGCCCTGGGGACACAATTGCGATGACTGCCGAGTTGTGTTTCGGGGGAACGATTCCTGATGCGCTCGGGCCCATGTCCCATTTCATTAAGGTCAAATTCCCATAACAACTTGACGTTGATGATTTAGCGTAGTTGATGCATGCGCGGCGGTGCGTTTTGGGGACTTACCCCGGTCCTGGCTGTTATTGCCTTACGTGCATCGTTGATCTTGTGGAGGCACCCGGATGAATCACGACTGAACAAGTTGTGAAAGGAATTGACGGCAGCGAGGGCTGGTTCTTGATGGTATCGATCATGCCTAGCGAGATGGACATGGCGCTACTGGATGCTTCCATCGCGCGCATGCCGTAGGCAATGTGGGTTGTGATACGTTTTGTGGTGTTGGGTATCACTGAACGCGAGAACGTGTGAGTGGTGGTTGGGTTGTTTGTGCTAGCCGGCTCCATGCTTGTGTATCGAATTGTCTGCACGTAACCCTCTCCAGCGTCACCAAGTGTCCCGTTGTGGCTCTGGTGTTCGTTCGTGCTTCCTGTGCTGACTACCTGTGAAATGGTACTCGCGTCCGTCCAAGGCGAAATACTGAGGAGAGACCGATAGTGAACAAGTACCGCGAGGGAAAGATGAAAAGGACTTTGAAAAGAGAGTGAAATAGTGCTTGAAATTGTCGGGAGGGAAGCGGATGAGGGACGACGATGTGCCCCGGTCGGATGTGGAACGGTGAGAGCCGGTCTGCCAATCGACTCGGGGCATTGACCGACGCGGATTGCGATGGTGGCCAAAGCCCGGGCTTTCGAAATACTCGCGGAGATGTCATCATCTCGATTGTGGACGGCAGCGAGCGCCTCACAGCATGCTCCGACACCGCGCGTTCCTTGCGTCGGCCTGTAGGCACCCCATTCAGACATTTAAAATAAAAAATGAACATTTAAGATTTATCCCAACAAAACTCCCCCATAAATTTTAAATTCTTCTTTCTTTGCGTTGCTTATGCTTTTCTTCAACTTTCTGATCGCGCTTGTTTTCTTCAATATTGATCACTGACAAAAAACATCTATCACCTTCCAACTTAATTAACTCCGTCAAGCATCTCAGATTCCACGCTTCTCGTTCCTTTGCTGGCTTCTCAAGCTCCTTCGACATCTCGTCTTCTTCCTTATCCTCTCTATCCGGCTTCTGAATTGACTCACCGCTCTCAGCATCTTCGATCTCGGTTCCCATAGCCGCAGTGGGTCATCGTATACTTGGTCATCACGCTTGGTTGAAAAACTAGTGGCGCGAAGCTACTGAGCGTTGGATTATGACTAGATGCCTCTAAGTCAGAATCCGGGCTAGAAGCGATGCGTGCGCCCATCGCTTGTTTGCCGACCTGCAGTAAGAGGCCTCGGCCCCCCCAGAGGCACGTGCCGTTGGTGAACACCGTAAGGCAGACGAGCCTATTATATGGGGGATGAGGCATAGGCACCAAAGATTCATTAAAAATCAACCCTTCCATGAAATCCAATGAAACTTGGAGAGGATGCTGGATATATTTAAGCATGGATTCTTGCAAAAAAACCAGATCAAAATTCGGTGCCTGGGTACGATTTTCCATTTTTTCGGATTTTCTCAAATTAAGCCTCTTGAAAAATTAATATCAAAATAATCCCATGGAGAAAAATCATGAGACTTTGGGAACAATAAGATATGGTTTTTCCAAGCATGCATGCAAAAAATCAGACCGAAATTCAATTTCTAGGTTCGAATTTGGACTTCTTCCTCCTCAGAAAAAAGGTATTTACTTGTGCAAAACTGGCAACTGCATGTAAGGCCATTATAGGGGGAGCAGCTGCCTGCCTTCCCATGCCCGCGGTGGGCTGTGCACCTGGTGCCCGACATGGTGCCCTATGAGGCGTGCCTGGTGCCTTACGTGGTGCCCCGACCGCCAGGCATGGTGCACCCTATGCTTGACTCGATGCCTGACAAGGTGCATGGAGTGGAGCACCAGGTGCCTGACAAGATGCGCTTGGTCCCGGACGAGGTGCACCCGGTGCCTGACGCGGTGCACCCGATGATAGACTACACTAAAAATTGACCAAAACAAATGCAGAAACACTATCAAATGAGTTGGAGGAACTAAAAAATCGTGGGAGCACCACACACAAAGTCTTGGCAGTTGCATACAATGCAAGGTTCCTATAGGTTAGGGGGGAGAAGGCATATTCAGATCAATGTAAAAATTCTCCATGAAATCCAATGAAACTTGGAGGGGATGTTGGATATATTTAAGTATGGACGCATGCAAAAAAGCAGCTCAAAATTCGATGTTGGGGTATGTTTTTCCATTTTTTCAAATTTTCTCAATTTTTGCTTGTTCAGGGATTGATAAAAAATATTTTGGGCACCGAAAAAGTGGTCTAAACGATGGAATTAGGAAAAAATAGGGTGGGGGTAACGATTCTCTGGTTAGTTTTGATCGTATGGCCACCCTCTACAAATTGGGCCTTCTTCCTCCTCGCAAAAAAGGAGTCTACTTTTGCAAAATTGGCAAATGCATATAAGCCTATTATATGGGGGGAGGAGGCATAGGCTCCAAAGATTCATTAAAAATCAATCGTTCCATGAAATCCAATGAAACTTGGAGCAGATGTTGGGTATATTTAAGTATGGATGCTTGCAAAAAACCAAATCAAAATTCGGTGCCTGGGTACGATTTTCCATTTTTTTGGATTTTCTCAAATTAAGCCTCTTGAAAAATTAATATTAAAATAATCCCATGGAGAAAAATCATGAGACTCTGGGAAGAGTAAGATATGGTTTTTCCAAGCATGCATGCGAAAAATCAGAGCGAAATTCAATTTCTAGGTCCGAATTTGGACTTCTTCCTCTTCAGAAAAAAGGTATTTACTTGTGCAAAACTGGCAACTGCATGTAAGGCTATTATAGGGGGGAGCAGATGCCTGCCTTCCCATGCCCGCGGTGGGCTGTGCACCTGTGCCCGACGAGATGCCCCAGATGCTTGACATGGTGCCCCATGAGGTGCGCCTGGTGCCTGACGTGGTGCCTCTACCGCCAGGCATGGTGCACCCTATGCTTGACTCGATGCCTGACGAGGAGCATGTAGTGGCGCACCAGGTGCCTGACGAGATGCGCCTGGTGCCTGTAACAGCCCGTTGTACACCGGTATTGTTAACATTGATTATGATATTAAGTGCAGTTACAATCACAGTAATTGGGTTAATTAAATTACGGGCAACTTTTTTTTTCTTTTATCATATTCCTTTTCATAACAATAACTTTTTCCATAATCAATTAAAACAACACTATAATTGTAAATGCAATTCGCGGAATCATACAGCTTACTAACAACACAATTCTTTGTTTTTGTTCAATTCATTTAAACTCATCATCTTACTCTCACGTTTTGACATGTTATAGTCCTTTACATTAGCTATGCGTGGTTTCAAACCACGTACCATTTGGAGTTCTACCCACCAAGTTAAGCCCCTTTCTTTTAGTCTAGAAAAACCTGAATTTTCGAAAATTACACTGTGGTAATCGATTACCAGTGGGTGGTAATCGATTACCACCTGTCAAAAATGAGGCAGTAGCCAAAATTTGCCTCCCCTGTTCTCTGGTAATCGATTACCAATCTTGGGTAATCGATTACCTCACTTGGTAATCGATTACCAGCCTCTGGTAATCGATTACCAGTGGAGACAGTAGCATTTATTTCGTCCCCTGTTGCATGGTAATCGATTACCATGCTTGGGTAATCGATTACTATGCAGTAAAAGTGACAGATTACAGCATTTTCAGCCCAAAAAGAGTTGTGTAATCCATCCCTAACACCTTAGTACTCCACACAACACATAAACATACCCTAATGTAGGCTCTAGGCCCTTCTATCATGCATTTTCATTCAATCATGCATCATTTACAAAGTCTTTCAAATCATGGCCATTTTACAACAAATATGGACCATTTTACAACATATATACCAAGACTTCAAGTGCAAGAATTGTGGCAATGGACAAGTCCCATGCTCACTCAAAATATACAACTATCCATGGCATGAATAATAGGCAATTCACAAGACTTAGAAAGTAATCATGAACACTACAAAAGCATGGAAATAACATCATGCAATATGTTCATGACCTAAGTCTCAAAATACTAATGTCATGCTATGTGCACTTCATAGACTCCTCCAAAATGACATGCTAGCACCATGCACCATATGCAATCCGCTGTCCACTAAGCGGGCTTCTTGCCCGAAGCTCCTCCCGGCTCATAATGACCTGAAATGTGGTCCCCCAAACAAGGGGTAAGATATACAAATATATCTCAGTAAACCAATGGAGCTAGAGGCTCTCTCCACTCCATGGCTCACTCAATGTGCAAATATAACATCATATAATATGCATGCAATACAATATCACCAACAACTGGAGACAAACCGAGAACATCCACAATTGGATTTATGTTCAAGGACTCCATCATATAACTCCCGAGACAATCCTGGTGCCTCTCCCATGGTTGAGAAGACTCCATGGCAAAACCCAACTGGAACTCCTCATGAGCCCTATCCAGCGAATGTCCCACGTTTGGCTCATCCTGGTGTCGCTCCCAGAGTCGACCCCACGGCATACCCAACTGGCATTCCCACACGGAATGATCCAGCGGATGTCCAAACCCAACACACGTCAACTGGCCAGTGACCAAACAATTTTCACACAATTCAAGCAATATGGCATACAAGCACATAATCACACAATGCCATAAACACAAAATCCAACCACAACCTTCCACTAGGTGTGGTGGAGCACACAAGGGATTAAACCCAAGTTCCAAGGGTTTACCTCAACACAAGCAAATCCGTTCCACACGTATGCTCCAAATCAACCTTTCACAATCACGTCCGTGTGAGGCACCCTACAACGATCAACAATTCCAAATTACACCAAACCTCAATTTTCATGAAATTTCCACAAATTTTCCTAAGTTAAAAACCTAACTTTTTCACCAAAATTTATCATAGCATTTCTAGCATACAAGCATCATTCTAAGGCATTTTCATCTAATAGCATTTTTTCATTTGGGCTCTCTATCATCACACATCTAAGATTAAAGACTTAGTGCATAAATTTCTAGATCTACAAAATCAACCACAAATATACTCACAATCTAGTGTATGAACACCACCAAGGCTCCACTAAGCCAAAGGAAGACCAAAAGCTCCAAAAACTCCAAGAACACTCAATGGTTCGGATCTGACTTCGCCCAAAAACGCAGCAAGGAGGTGGATTCAAGGCTTGGGAGTATCACCAATGGCTTTAGAAGGTTGTTTACAATAGATTTCAACACCAAAATCAAGTGATTTGGTGGAGAAATGAAGAAATGGCCAAGGAAGAGATGAAATGGGTGCTTTGTGTGAAAATGGAGGAGTTTCACGGGAAGGGAAGAAGAAAAAGGGAAGGAAGGCGTGGGGAGGGTGTGGGGCCAAGTGGATTTTGGTCCCGCGGGTCCCACACGCGATCTAACTTTAATCCCGATAAAAATTTCGATCACAAATTCTTAATCTACATATTTTTCCAGTCCATGACATATTTTTATTTCCCCAAAATATTGATAAAAATTTCACACTTATCGGTACACTCATACCGCAGTATTTAACACTTAAAAAGTCACTATTCATCACTTTTTCACAAATTCGCCTACTCACTCAATTTTCCGCCCTGGTTCCATTTCCAGCATTATTTTTGTCATATGAAATCTCTAACTCAATTTTTATGCCTCAGAATACACGGCTGGTCAATTACCATTTTGCCCTTTTTGCCCATTTTGGCCATAAATCACGGATTTTCACTAATCCATCAATTTTATTTTCACATTATAATATAAAATACACATTTAAATATATGAGGTGTTATATTCACCCCTCCTTTTAGAAATTTTGTCCGCAAAATTAAATCATACCTGCTCACTAAATCAGGATACAGCCGGAGAATCTCGTCCTCCCACTCCCAAGTAGCCTCCTCAGGTGTGCGGCCTTCCCACTGAATCTTCATCATGGGAATAACTTTACTTCTCAATCTCTTTTCACTGTGGTCCAATACTGCAATAGGACCAACGGGAGTCTTCAAGTTCTCCCTGATTTCAATATTATCCGGCATCACCACATGTGACTCATCCGGAACATAACGTCGCAATTGCGACACATGAAAAACATCATGTAAATTGGACAACTGAGGGGGTAAGGCAAGCTGATAGGCCACCAATCCTACTCTTTTCATAATTTGATATGGCCCAATGAACCGTGGACTCAGCTTCCTCACACCCAACGCACGGCCAACACCTGTGACCGGAGATAACCGTACAAAAACATGGTCACCTTCCTCAAATTCCAGCGGTCTATGCTTATTGTCATAGTAGCTTTTCTGTCGATTCTGTGCCTGTTTCAATTTTTCTCTAATCATTTCAATTTGCACTGTTGTTTCCTGCACAAAATCCGGACCAAATCTTTCTTTATCGCCTACCTCAGTCCAACAAGTAGGAGTACGACACCTCCTGCCATACAAAACCTCATACGGTGCCATCCCCAGACTGGAGTGAAAACTGTTATTATAAGAAAATTCCACCAATGGTAAGTACTTATCCCAAGCATTACCCTGTTCCAATGTGCAAGCTCTCAGCATATCCTCAAGTGTCTGTATAGTCCTCTCAGTCTGACCATCAGTCTGTGGGTGGTATGCAGTGCTCAGTCGAAGCTGAGTGCCAAAAGCCTGCTGCAAAGCTCCCCAAAAGCGTGAAGTAAACTTCGGGTCCCGATCGCTGACAATGCTAATCGGTATCCCATGGAGTCTAACAATCTCCTTTACATACAATGTAGCCAACTTCTCTGTGGTGTAATCCACTCGTACTGGTAGAAAATGTGCAGACTTCGTAAGTCGGTCCACAATAACCCAAATCGAATCGTAACCAGCTTGAGTTCGAGGCAATCCCACAACAAAATCCATCGAAATACTCTCCCATTTCCATTCAGGTATATCCAGCGGCTGAAGTAATCCAGCAGGTTTCTGATGCTCTATTTTTACTTTTTGACACACCAAGCACTTAGATACGTACTCGGCAACATCCCTTTTCATCCCAGGCCACCAGAACTTAATTTTCAAATCTTGGTACATTTTTGTGGCACCTGGGTGGATAGCATATTGACCCTTGTGGGCCTCAGTCATAACTTCCTCTGCAAGTTCCTTGGGCACAACAATCCTGCCCTGATATAACAATAATCCCTGTTCATTAACAGATATGCCACTCTGGCCTTTCAAATATTTAATACTTTCATTCCGAATTTGAGTCTCTTTAATCTTCTCGTGCAGCTCGTTCTCAATACGAGTCAACTCCATATCACACATTCTTCCTGCAAAGAAATCCGTTATTTTCATGTCCCGAAATTGCTCAATCACTTCGTTGTCCCACATCATCATATGAGATAAGTTGACAGACTTCCTACTCAATGCATCTGCCACAACATTAGCCTTTCCCGGGTGATATTTCAACTCAAAGTCATAGTCTTTCAAAAATTCAACCCATCTACGCTGCCTCATATTCAGCTCCTTCTGATCAAACAAATATTTCAAGCTTTTATGATCGCTGAACACAGCAAATTTCATCCCATACAGAAAGTGCCTCCAGATTTGCAAGGCAAACACAATGGCAGCCAGTTCCAAGTCGTGCGTCGGATAATTTTCTTCATGCGGCCTTAACTGCCTAGACGCATAAGCAATCACTTTTCCTTCCTGCATCAGTACGCTCCCTAAACCTTTCTTAGAAGCATCACAATATAACACAAACTCACCCTCCGGATCAGGTAGAGTCAACACCGGAGCAGTGGTCAACTTCTCTTTGAGTAGCAGAAAACAGTCCTCACATTCCTGGGTCCACACAAAAGGAGTATCCTTTCGTGTCAATCGGGTCAACGGTAGAACCATTGCAGAAAATCCCTGTATAAACCGGCGATAATAACCAGCAAGCCCCAGAAAACTTCTAATCTCAGTCACAGTCTTAGGTCGTTCCCAGTCGCTTACCGCTTCAATCTTGCTTGGATCCACTGCAACACCACTTGCAGAAATAACATGACCCAAAAATTGCACCTCAGACAACCAGAATTCACACTTGGACGGTTTAGCATATAATTTCTTATCTTTCAACACCTGCAACACAGTCCTCAAATGGTCGATGTGCTCCTCTTTACTCTTAGAATAGATCAAAATGTCGTCAATAAATACAATTACGAACTGGTCCAAATACGGTTTAAAGATGCGGTTCATATAATCCATGAACACCGCAGGGGCATTAGTAAGCCCAAAAGGAATCACTTGATATTCAAAATGTCCATATCTGGATCGGAAAGCTGTTTTAGGTACATCCTCCGGTTTAATCCGAATCTGGTGATATCCGGACCGGAGATCAATCTTCGAAAACACACAGGCATCCCTCAATTGATCTAATAAATCATCAATGCGCGGCAACGGGTACCGGTTCTTAATAGTCACTTTATTCAACTATCGGTAGTCAGTGCACAATCTCATGCTACCATCCTTTTTCTTCACAAATATCACCGGTGCTCCCCACGGAGACACACTCGGCCTAATAAAATTCTTCGCAGATAATTCTTCAATGTGTTTCTTCAACTCGGCCAACTCAAGTGGCGACATCCGGTATGGAGCCAAGGAGATCGGCCCCACACCAGGCAATAGGTCAATCGAGAATTCAATCTCTCTCTCAGGCGGAAACTCCGGTATCTCATCAGGAAATACATCCTCAAACTCATTAACAACCGGAATTGAAGAAATCTCCTCCTTTTTATCACCCACCAATCCGCCCAAAAGGACATAACCCAGATCTCCAGCCTTCAAGGCTTTCACAGATTGACTGACAGACAAATACAAAGACGGACAAACAGACGACCTCTCGTGAGATAGCAACAACCTCTTTCCGCAGCAATCAATCATTGCGCAGTTCCGAGACAACCAATCCATCCCCAAAATCAAATTGACAGAGGCCAGGGGTAAGATAATTAAATCAATGGTGTAACCCCTGCCTAAATAGGTGAACTTCACATCTTCGCAAATCCAAGACGATTCACTAACCTCTCCTGTAGCGGTAGTAATACGCATCGGAGGAACCATTCGTGTTACCTTTAAGTCCAACGCCTTAGCCACATAGTCCGCCACAAATGAATGTGTTGCTCCCGAATCAAATAACACAGACAAATCAACATTAGAGAGGAAAATTATACCTTTTACCAAATTCGGAGCCTTTTCAGTATGTTGCGCATTTGTAGTATATACCCGTCCAACAATAGGAACAGCAGCAGTAGGAGCAGCAGTAGTAGTCACGGTCGGCAAGGCCTGCAGATTCGCAGCCTGCCCCGAAGAAGATGGACAATCTCTAGCAAAGTGGCCATTCCGACCACACTTAAAACAAGCCAACGGACCAGCACCACATACACCTTTGTGGTATTTCCTGCACTTCCCACATTGTGGGGTAAAATATCTGTCTGCACCACCACCACCACCAGGGTTTCCACCCCTCTTGAACTGACCAGGAGGCTGCCTTACATGCAACCCCCTACCCCTATTATTTTTGAAGCCTCCTCTATTAGTATTTCCAGAAGGACCAGGTGTCCTCTTAACATCTTGTTCCTTTGTCGTATCAGATTTCGGATACCTACCATACACAGTCTCGACCCTCTTGCATTGGGTCACCAAATCAGCAAAGTTTCTCACCGCAGTATTAGACATTCTTTTTGCAATCTTTTCATTCAGCCCTCTTTGAAATTTAGCTGACAAAAACTCAGGAGTAGGTAGAGTACCTCCATAATTTGCAAACTTGACAAGTTCATTAAATTTTGCCACATAGGCATCCACAGTCATGACTCCCTGCACAAGGCTATCAAACTCACCTTGCTTTGCCTCCCGAACATCACGGGGAAAATATTCTTCATGAAATAATCCTTCAAACATAGTCCACGAAATAACCTCACCCTGAATGACATATGGGCGAGACACATTGTCCCACCACTCCTGGGCATCACCCTCCAGCATATAAACCGAATACAACAATTTCTGCGGATCTTGGCATCTCATCACTTGGAAAATCTTGTCCATTCCCCTCAACCAAGCAGTAACCTCCTTTGGGTCCCTTGACCCCAGAAATGCGGGTGGCTTATGTTTCCTAAAAGATATGAGCCTACGCTCATCATCAGCATTATCAACAACCTGTCCCGCAACCCCAGTGGATTGGGCAACAGATGACGGATCAGGAACATAGCTAGGGTCAGTGGTATGATGACTAGCCTCACCAGTGTGGTGACTAGCCCCACTCTCCCCTTGTTGAGGAGTAACAGATGGCGTCGGTGTAGGAGTCACCGTAGCCGTGTGTGGAGGTGAATTATCCTTCCTAGGACGATTTCTATCGGCCCTCATTTCTGCCATAAAGGCCTGCATCATATCCTGATTAGTCTTCATCAGGTTTTCAGTCATGTTTCTATTTGCAGCCGTCTCCGCCTGCAGAGCATTCAGGACTGCAGTGACCGGATCCGGTGGCAAAGGACCTGCACCACGTGCCCCACGGCGACCACGCGCCCTACTCATGATATCTGTACATGTAACACAAAGGAATGAGTTGATCAGACCCACACTGAGGAATCACATATACATTAATCATAAATAGTTCACAGATAGCTATGGCACACAAGATACAAACATACACAATCAGAGTTCCCTCACAAAACTGCTCTGATACCATAAAATGTAACAGCCCGTTGTACACCGGTATTGTTAACATTGATTATGATATTAAGCGCAGTTACAATCACAGTAATTGGGTTAATTAAATTACGGGCAACTTTTTTTTTCTTTTATCATATTCCTTTTCATAACAATAACTTTTTCCGTAATCAATTAAAACAACACTATAATTGTAAATGCAATTCGCGAAATCATACAGCTTACTAACAACACAATTCTTTGTTTTTATTCAATTCATTTAAACTCATCATCTTACTCTCACGTTTTGACATGTTATAGTCCTTTACATTAGCTACGCGTGGTTTCAAACCACGTACCATTTGGAGTTCTACCCACCAAGTTAAGCCCTTTTCTTTTAGTCTAGAAAAACCTGAATTTTCGAAAATTACACTGTGGTAATCGATTACCAGTGGGTGGTAATCGATTACCACCTGTCAAAAATGAGGCAGTAGCCAAAATTTGCCTCCCCTGTTCTCTGGTAATCGATTACCAATCTTGGGTAATCGATTACCTCACTTGGTAATCGATTACCAGCCTCTGGTAATCGATTACCAGTGGAGACAGTAGCATTTATTTCGTCCCCTGTTGCATGGTAATCGATTACCATGCTTGGGTAATCGATTACTATGCAGTAAAAGTGACAGATTACAGCATTTTCAGCCCAAAAAGAGTTGTGTAATCCATCCATCCCTAACACCTTAGTACTCCACACAACACATAAACATACCCTAATGTAGGCTCTAGGCCCTTCCATAATGCATTTTCATTCAATCATGCATCATTTACAAAGTCTTTCAAATCTTGGCCATTTTACAACAAATATGGACCATTTTACAACATATATACCAAGACTTCAAGTGCAAGAATTGTGGCAATGGACAAGTCCCATGCTCACTCAAAATATACAACTATCCATGGCATGAATAATAGGCAATTCACAAGACTTAGAAAGTAATCATGAACACTACAAAAGCATGGAAATAACATCATGCAATATGTTCATGACCTAAGTCTCAAAATACTAATGTCATGCTATGTGCACTTCATAGACTCCTCCAAAATGACATGCTAGCACCATGCACCATAAGCAATCCGCTGTCGAACGAGGTGCTCCTGGTGCCTGACGCGGTACACTCGATGATAGACTACACTAAAAATTAACCAAAACAAATGCAAAAACACTATCAAATGAGTTGGAGGAACTCAAAAATCGTGGGAGCACCACACACAAAGTCTTGGCACTTGCATACAAGGCAAGGTTCCTATAGGTTAGGGGGGAGCAGGCATATTCAGGTCAATGTAAAAATTCTCCATGAAATCCAATGAAACTTGGAGGGGATGTTGGATATATTTAAGTATGGACGCCTGCAAAAAAAAAGCTCAAAATTCGATGTTGGGTTATGCTTTTCCATTTTTTCATATTTTCTCACTTTTCGCTTGTTCAGGGATTGATAAAAAATATTTCGGGCACCGAAAAATTGGTCTAAACGATGGAATTTGGCAAAAATAGGGTGGGGTAACGATTCTCTGGTTAGTTTTGATCGGATGGCCACCCTCTACAAATTGGGCCTTCTTCCTCCTCGCAAAAAAGGAGTCTACTTGTGCAAAATTGGCAAATGCATATAAGCCTATTATATAGGGGGAGGAGGCATAGGCTCCAAAAATTCATTAAAATCAATCCTTCCATGAAATCCAATGATACGTGGAGAGGATGTTGGATATATTTAAGCATGGATGTTTACAAAATATCAGATCAAAATTCGATGTCTAGGTACGATTTTCCATTTTTTCGTATTTTCTCAAATTACGCCTCTTGAAAAATTAATATTAAATTAATCCCATGGAGAAAAAACATGGGACTTTGGGAAGAGTAAGATATGGTTTTTCCAAGCATGCATGCAAAAAGTCAGACCAAAATTCAATTTATAGGTCCGATTTGGACTTCTTCCTCCTCAGAAAAAAGGTATTTACTTGTGCAAAACTGGCAACTGCAAATAAGGCTATTATAGGGTGGAGCAGCTGCCTGCCTTCCCACACCCGCGGTGGGCTGTAGACCTGGTGCCCGACGAGATGCCCCGGATGCTTGACTTGGTGCCCCATGAGGTGCGCCTGGTGCACCATATGCTTGACTTGGTGCCTGACGAGATGCGCTTGATGCTTGACCTGGTGCCGGACGAGGTGCACACGGTGCCTGATGCGGTGCACCCGATGATAGACTACACTAAAAATTGACCAAAACAAATGCAGAAACACTATCAAATAAGTTGGAGGAACTCAAAAATCGTGGGAGCACCACACACAAAGCCTTGGCAGTTTGCATACAAGGCAAGGTTCCTATAGGTTAGGGGATGTTGGATATATTTAAGTATGGACG
The DNA here is from genome assembly GCA_032173675.1 of Gastrolobium villosum. Lineage (NCBI taxonomy): Eukaryota > Viridiplantae > Streptophyta > Magnoliopsida > Fabales > Fabaceae > Gastrolobium > Gastrolobium villosum. The sequence goes on along the minus strand of JAVKPL010015473.1, from coordinate 9,401 downwards.
CCTGCAAAAAAAACCAGCTCAAAATTCAATGTCGGGGTATGCTTTTCCATTTTTTCGGATTTTCTCAATTTTCACTTGTTCAGTGACTGATAAAAAATATTCCGGGCCCCGAAAAAGTGATCTAAACGATGGAATTTGGCAAAAATGGGATGGAGGTAACAATTCTCTGGTTAGTCTTTGATCGGATGGCCACCCTCTATAAATTGGGCCTTCTTCCTCCTCGCAAAAAAAGTCTACTTGTGCAAATTTGGAAAATGAATATAAGCCTATTATATGGGGGAGGAGGCATAGGCTCCAAGAATTCATTAAAAATCAATCCTTCCATGAAATCCAATGAAACTTGGAGAGGATGTTGGATATATTTAAGCATGGATGTTTACAAAAAACAGATCAAAATTCGATGTCTGGGTATGATTTTCCGTTTTTTCGGATTTTCTCAAAATACGCCTCTTGAAAAATTAATATTAAATTAATCCCATGGAGAAAAATCATGAGACTTTGGGAACAATAAGATATGGTTTTTCCAAGCATGCATGCAAAAAATCAGACCAAAATTCAATTTCTAGGTCCGAATTTGGACTTCTTCCTCCTCAGAAAAAAGGTATTTACTTGTGAAAAACTGGCAACTTCTTCCTCGTCATTCTAGTGCACTACGGCTAGCCCATGGTGCACCACGAATCATTCTAGTGCACTGCGGCTAGCCCATGGTGCACCACGGCTCATTTTGGTGCACCGCCGCTAGCCCATGGTACACCACGGCTCAGTCTGGTGCACCGCGGCTAGCCCATGGTGCACCACGGCTTATTCTGGTGAACCACGGCTCATTCTGGTGCACAGCGGCTAGCCCACGGAGCACCAAGGCTCATATTGGTGCACCGCGGCTAACCCATGGTGCACCATGATTCATTCTGGTGCACCGCGGCTCATTCTGGTGCACCATTGCTCTTTTTGGTGCACCCTGGCTCATTCTAGTGCACAACGGCTAGCCCATGGTGCACCACGGCTCATTCTGGTGCACCCCGGCACATTTTGGTGCAACGTGGCTAGCCCATGGTGCACCACGTCTCATTCAGGTACACCATTGCTCATTCTCGTTCACCGCGGCTAGCCCATGGTGCACCCAGGCTCATTCTGGTGCACCGTGGCTAGCCCATAGTGCACAACGGCTCATTCTGGTGCACCATAGCTCATTCTGGTGTACTGCGGCTAGCCTATGGTGCACCACGACTCATTCTAGGTCCGAATTAGGACTTCTTCCTCCTCAGAAAAAAGGTATTTACTTGTGCAAAACTGGCAACTGCATGTAAGGCTATTATAGGGGGGAGCAGCTGCCTGCCTTCCCATGCCCGCGGTGGGCTGTGCACCTGGTGCCCGACGAGATGCCCCGGATGCTTGACTTGGTGCCCCATGAGGCGCGCCTGGTGCCTGACGTGGTGCCCCGACCTCCAGGCATGGTGTACCTTATGCTTGACTCGGTGCCTGACGAGGTGCATGGCGTGGTGCACTGGGTGCCTGACGAGATGTGCCTGATGCTTGATCTGGTGCCGGACGACGTGCACCCGATGATAGACTACACTTAAAATTGACCAAAACAAATGCAGAAACACTATCAAATGAGTAGGAGGAACTCAAAAATCGTGGGAGCACCACAATCAAAGACTTGGCAGATAAAAATTCGATGGCTCACTGGTGCACCCCGGCTCATTTTGGTGAACTGCGGCTCATTTTGGTGCACCGTCGCTTGCCCATGGTGCACCGTGGCTAGCCCAGGGTGCACCACGGCTCATTTTGGTGCATCGCTGCTAGCCCATGGTGCACCACAGCTCATCCTAGTGCATCGCAGCTAGCCCATGGTGCACCACGGCTCATTTCAGTGCACCGCGGCTAGCCCACGGTGTACCACGGCTTGTTTTGGTGTACGGCGGCTCATTCTGGTGCACTGCGGCTAGCCCATGGTGCACCGCGGCTCATTCTGGTGCACCGCAGCTAGTTCATGGTGCACCACGGCTCATTGCGGTGCATCGCGGCTCATTCTGGTACACCGCGGCTCATTCTGGTGCACCGCGGCTAACCCATGGTGCACGACGGCTAATTCGGGTGCACCACGGCTCATTCTGGTGCACCGCGGCTAGCCCATGGTGCACCACGGCTCATTCTGGTGCACCTCGGCTAGCCTATGGTGCACCACAACTCATTCTTTTGCACCGCGGCTATCCCACGGTGCACCACGGCTCATTCTGGTGCACCGCGGCTAGCCAATGGTCCACCACGCCTCATTCTGGTGCACCGCAGCTAGCCCATGGTGCACCACAGCTCATTTTGGTGCACTGCGGCTCATTCTGGTGCACCGCTGCTTGCCCATGGTGCACCACGACTCATTCTGGTGCTCTGCGGCTAGCTCTGCGGCTAGCCCATGGTGAACCACGGCTCATTCTGGTGCTCCGCGGCTAGCCCATGGTGCACCACGACTCATTCTGGTGCACTGCGGCTAGCCCATGGTGCACCACGGCTCATTCTGGTGCACCGCCGCTAGCCCATGGTACACCACGGCTTAGTCTGATGCACCGCGGCTAGCCCACGGAGCACCAAGGCTCATTGCGGTGCACCGCGGCTAGCCCATGGTGCACCACGACTCATTCTGGTGCACCGCGGCTCATTCTGGTGCACCATTGCTCATTCTTGTGCACCCTGGCTCATTATAGTGCACAGCGGCTAGCCCATGGTGCACCACGGCTTATTCTGGTGCACCCCGGCACATTTTAGTGCAACGTGGCTAGCCCATGGTGCACCACGGCTCATTCAGGTACACCATAGCTCATTCTCGTGCACCGTGGCTAGCCCAGGGTGCACCCCGGCTCATTCTGGTGCATCGTGGCTAGCCCATAGTGCACAACGGCTCATTCTGGAGCACCATAGCTCATTCTGGTGTACTGCGGCTAGCCCATGGTGCACCACGACTCATTCTAGGTCTGATTTTGGACTTCTTCCTCCTCAGAAAAAAGGTATTTACTTGTGCAAAACTGGCAACTGCATGTAAGGCTATTATAGGGGGGAGCAGCTGCCTGCCCTCCCATGCCCGCGGTGGGTTGTGCACCTGGTGCCCGACGAGATGCCCCGGATGCTTGACTTGGTGCCCCATGAGGCGCGCCTGGTGCCTGACGTGGTGCCCCGACCTCCAGGCACGGTGTACCTTATGCTTGACTCGGTGCCTGATGAGGTGCATGGCGTGGTGCACTGGGTGCCTGACGAGATGTGCCTGATGCTTGATCTGGTGCCGGACGACGTGCACCCGATGATAGACTACACTTAAAATTGACCAAAACAAATGCAGAAACACTATCAAATGAGTAGGAGGAACTCAAAAATCGTGGGAGCACCATAATCAAAGACTTGGCAGATAAAAATTCGATGCCTCACTGGTGCACCCCGGCTCATTCTGGTGAACTGCAGCTCATTTTATTGGACCTCCGCTTGCCCATGGTGCACCGTGGCTAGCCCATGGTGCACTGCGGCTAGCCCATGGTGCACCACGGCTCATTCTGGTGCATCGCTGCTAGGCCATGGTGCACCACAGCTCATCCTAGTGCACCGCGGCTAGCCCATGGTGCACCACGGCTCATTCTGGTGAACCACGACTCATTCTGGTGCTCCACGGCTCATTTCGGTGCACCGCGGCTAGCCCACGGTGTACCACGGCTTATTTTGGTGTACGGCGGCTCATTCTGGTGCACTACGGCTAGCCCATGGTGCACCGCGGCTCATTCTGGTGCACCGCGACTAGTCCATGGTGCACCACGGCTCATTGCGGTGCACCGCGGCTCATTCTGGTGCACCGCGGCTAACCCATGGTGCATGACGGCTAATTCGGGTGCACCACGGCTCATTCGGGTGCACCACACTCGTTCATTCTGGGCAGCGGCTAGCCCATGGTGCACCACGGCTTATTCTGGTGCACCTCGGCTAGCCCATGGTGCACCACAGCTCATTCTTTTGCACCGCGACTATCCCACGTTGCACCACTGCTCATTCTGGTGCACCGCGGCTAGCCAATGGTCCACCACGCCTCATTTTGGTGCACCGCAGCTAGCCCATGGTGCACCACAGCTCATTATGGTGCACTGCGGCTCATTCTGGTGCACCGCTGCTTGCCCATGGTGCACCACGACTCATTCTGGTGCTCTGCGGCTAGCCCATGGAGAACCACGGCTCATTCTGGTGCACCGCGGCTAGCCCATGGTGCACCACGACTCATTCTAGTGCACTGCGGCTAGCCCATGGTGCACCACGGCTCATTCTGGTGTACCGCCGCTAGCCCATGGTACACCACGGCTTAGTTTGATGCATCGCGGCTAGCCCATGGTGCACCACGGCTCATTCTGGTGAACCACGGCTCATTCTGGTGCACAACGGCTAGCCCACGGTGCACCAAGGCTCATTTTGGTGCACCGCGGCTAGCCCATGGTGCACTACGACTCATTCTGGTGCACTGCGGCTCATTCTGGTTCACCATTGCTCATTCTGGTGCACCCTGGCTCATTCTAGTGCACAACGGCTAGCCCATGGTAATGATACTACAAACAATTTAAAACAACAGCTCTGCTACATCCACCTTCACATCCTCATCTCTGCTACTCCCATTTTATGCTCATGTTGCCTATGTGCTGGCCAGCATTCAGCTCCATATAGCATTGCAGGTCCTACTGTTGTTTTATATAATTTTTCTTTCAACTTTTTTGGTAAAGATTGTAAGTTTTTAATAATAGTTAAATCCTATAAACAATTTAAAATAGCTCTAATTTATCTAATTGGTATCTCATACTACAAATAGAGGCTAATAAAATTATAGTAATGATACGCAAACAAATTATTAATAACACATAAATTTTGAATAATAGTCAAATCCTTTAAAGATTTTAAAATAGTTGAAACTGTTAATACATTCTAAATATATCTATTCAACTATTATTATTATTATTTACAAAATTGTATATATTTATGTAAATCCATACTTCTATACGTTAGATTTCATGATTGACTTCTTTTCTTTTACCAGAAATGATACTCTTTGATAGAATCCAACATGAATTGTAAGAGAACCACCTCTCTATCTACTAATCGATAATAACATCAACTAATTTAGAAAAAAATCCAAATAAAAGATTTCTAATCATTTAATATTTTTCTTTCTTTTATAATTAGTCTCTCTTTTCCTCGTCTCTTGTTTGGTTTTTTAACTTTCTTTTGAACTAAAATAAAAAACAGCAAATACCTTTCTTTTTAAAAGAGAAAAGAAACTGTACGAGTTATTAGTGGGTGATATAACGGTAAGTGTTAAAAAAATTAAGTAAGGGGTAAATGATTTAAAATTTCGGAGAGGGGTTAAGTGATTTTGAGGAAACTTGTAAGGGTTTTTTTTTTGTTGAAGTTTTCCCTTAATTATAATTATAATTTTGTAATATTTCAATCCTAAAACGACGTCGTTTTGGGAGTAAATGCAGATATCTTATCATATCTGCAGTCACTGCAGAAATATTTTTCAGTTATTGGGTTCATTTTATAAGTTATATGCGGTAAGCCCAATACGACGTCGTTTTGGGGCAAAAATCATGGTGTTTTTGTAATTTTAATTTATTTCAGGTTATAATAGTCTTTATATTTATAATTTTTTAAGATTTTAATACCTAAATAACGTTATCTTGGGAGTAAATACAGATAATTTATCTGCATTAACTACAAAAAAACATTTTTCCCTTTTTTTTTTTTTCTAAAAACGAAAATGTCTCCATTCTTGCGAACCAAATCTAGCGTTGGTTTGTCCAGCATTCAAACATGCCTTATTTAAGAGGCAGGCACATAATCCTTTTAATAATTTTTTTTTTATTTTTAGTTTTTTATAAAATGATGATACTGAGTCATGCAAATTACCCAAACCCTTTACATTTTACCACTATTAGTGGCTTATTTTAATTATTTAAAATAGTAAGCATTTATGTACCAAAATAAAAAATTAAGTAGTTAATAAAATAATAATAACATTAAATGCTTTAAAAACAGTTTAAACTTTATATAATTAAAATGATTGTTGGAAGGATGCTTTAAAAAATGTAGTAACTATAACCTTGCTCAACATTAAATGCTTTAAAAATAGTTTAAACTTTATATAATTAAAGGGTTTTCGTTTTGGGCAAAAAAATTTAATTAATGTAATTTAATAAAAAAATTACGCATTTAATGCAGTTTGAGGGGTATTTTCAGATATAATGCAGCATGTAACGCCCCATTTGGGCGTCACATGTGACGCCCCATTTGGGCGTCACATGTGACGCCCAAATGGGGCGTTACATGCTGCATTACTATAAATACCCCTTGTCCCTTTCATAATCCTCACTCATTCTCATCTCTCTAACCTCTCTCTAACGACGATTCCTAGCGAAGCTCTGCCGACTTAGAGGTAAGGTCCTAATACCTCTTATGTATATGTTTAAATTACGGTGGTAGTTAGTAATGCATGTTAGGATTGATCGTATATTAGAGACTGAGAACATTAGGATAGTCAATTAGAATCTTTATGCAATGCCATGAATGTTGTAATTTTACTTTCCTTTTATGTTACGTAGTTATTATTATTAATATTTAATTATGCATTATGATTTAGCGTAGTAATTAGTGACTTAGAAAATAGTAGTAAGTATTCTGTAAAATTATATTACTTTTGTCCAATGCTTTTTTATTATTTAATTACAAATAAATGATTGTATCACGTATTAACATTATTTCATTCCTTTCGATAGCGGTAATAAAAATGACGCATATGCTTAAAATATCTGATAACAAATTATTTCATCGCTTAAATAAATTGTAAATAAAATGGGCCATTACATGTGATTAATTTAAATGTTATTTTATATTATATAGTTTAGGTTAATGGTTGAGTCATCATCATCATCCGGTTCTGCTTCGGATGTAGAGCCCACCGATCCGAGCATGTATATCATACCTGGGCCATACAGATGGGAGGTCCTCCGTAAGAGGACGCAAAAGGGTCATATTTCACAGCGGGTGTGGAATACCGAACATGTACGAAGAATAAAGACGAGGCGTGGGAAGTCGTCTGGGGGGGCCACTTACAGGCGCTATCCCAGAGGTCGTCGCGAATTACTTGACGCAGGCCGGATTCATACATGTCGCCCAGATGCGCCACATTCAGGTATGCATTTTACATTGCTTTGTATTTATGTTATTATTCAATATCATTCGTTAACACGCTCTAATTGCATAATTTATCACAGATTGATGCCCCTTTGATTAGTGCTCTGGTCGAGAGGTGGAGACCAGAGACACACACTTTTCATATGACTCAAGGTGAGATGACGATCACCTTGCAAGATGTGGCAGGCATCTTGGGGTTGCCTACTGACGGGGAAGTCGTCATTGGATCCACTTCTGAGAATTGGCCCGCTGTTTGTGGGGCTGTATTTGACGTTGTTCCACAGCAAAATGAGTTCCATAATTCTGGCGACTTGCGAATATCATACTTAGATTGGTTATATACCCGGTGGACTGATCGTGAAGGTAATCATGCTGCCGAGATATACTTCACAAAGGCGCATATCGCCAGGATGCTGGGTACTTGGTTGTTGGCAGACAAGTCTGGAGGCAGCAATTTCGGTTGTCGGCTAGTCCCGCTGCTTGGGGGAGGATTTGATGATATCGGCCGATATAGATGGGGATCTGCGGTTCTATCACACCTGTTCAGGAATTTGTGTGAATTGACAGATGCCGAGCGTACTGACTTGGGTGGTTGACATATTCTCCTTCAAATCTGGGCATGGATATGATTTTCACCCATTGCTCCGCCGCTTCCTCCTCATCCAGAGCCGGGCACGCATTATGGTTGCCGGTATGCTTAGTTAAACTATTTGTATATTTCTTCATTATGATTGCTAATGTATGTTTCTGATGACAGGTTTAAAACAATAGCAAGATTTAAATCTCATGAGGTGACTCATTATCGGGCTACCTTGGATTCACTCTATAGAGATGAGGTAAGGTGGTCCATACTTATTGTGTTGTTATTTTATCATGCATGTATAATATTTTCAAACTCCTTATATTCAAATTTCATTTTGTGTTTAGGTGGTTTGGCTACCATATATTTACAATTTATTTCAATTACCTTCATGGGGAATACCTAACGGGGCAGACGCAACGTCATTCAACTGTGGCATTTGCGTGACGACTGGTTGATGGAATATTGGATTTGAGATGCAGCCATTTCACGAGGTTCATCTCCTTCTGAAGCACTAGCATCATCTGCCAGAAGACGTTCTTCCATTGCCATATTTTCATCGTCGTCGTCGTCGTCGTCGTCGTCGTCGTCGTCTTCGTCGTCGTCTTCGTCATGCATTACCCAAGTCGGATCATTTTCATCTCCCTCAGAAAAGTTACCAACTGAAGACGCATGAGTGGCAGGCGAAGCCGGAAGACGGGGAGAATTTAAATCAACTGACCTCACTGGTAAGGGAAAATTCTCGGTTGCGGCGATGTCGACATACAACTCCAGAAAATCTATCCTTAATTGCTTGAAAAATTCTTCCATTGTCATCTCCACGTCTTCATCGTTAACAACTTTCAAACTAATGTATCTATCACCTTGCCATACCCTTTGTCGTGATCTGAGTGATACATTAGTTGTCTTGAAGACTTAACTTCTGCCGAATTCTCTCATGCAGTTCGCCAATGCTTGTGTTGCGTTGGATACGTGTCGGCCTTTTTTCACCTTCAAATATGACACCTCGTCGACCTTCAACCATCATACCATTGTAATATAACACAACACGAACAGAATCATAATTTGAGCTCATATTTAAATAGAATAACAAATAAAATTCAAATACTAAATTAAAGATAAAGGAATTTTGGTGAAGAAGAGATGAAGAAGAGTGAGAGAAGAGGTGTGAATTGAATGAAGGGGGTGGGGAAATAAATAGAATGCACAATGTGACGCCCTTGTGCATTAGATCTTTTATTTTTTGATAAATAACATTAAATGAGTAATTATTTGATTTAAATGCATTATTTTAATTTTTTTGCCTTTCATTTTGTCTTTTAAGATGACACAACAAAGTTTCCTATACACATAATATTTCGTGGGGCCCATACTTTTTAAAACAAAAAAATAAATAAAAATTAAGGCACGTAAAACGAATCTCTATAATATTACACAATCATTTTTCCTACAAAATAATTCTTACAGAACCCATAAATAAAATAAAATGATTGTTGGAAGGATGATATAGAAAACCCATGTCATATATGTGCAAGCTGCAACCAAACAATATCTTCGTTGGAGTCTGCCATTAACAAACAGGGATTGAGGTAAATGAATAGAGGTAGTGCAA
>JAVKPL010015472.1:0-12683 GCA_032173675.1 Gastrolobium villosum | reverse complement strand
AACGCAACACAACCTTTAAACCTTTTTTTTTGAATTTCTATAACATGTGTTAGAGTGTCGGAGTGTCCGAGAGTGTCGGGAAGTGTCGGACACGACACGTTAGAGTTTTTGAAGTGTCGGTGCTTCATAGGTCTCAAGTCAAATTGAAAACAAATACAGTTTGTTTAACAGCTAAATTCTCTAATACGAATAAAGAAAACAGTGTTCACATAATTAGATCGTATAGAAGGTTATTAATAGATGGAAAAATATATTAAAATAAAGATAACTGTTGAATGCTTACCAAAAAAAAAAAAGATAACTATTGAATTGTTCAACGATTAATAATCTTTCAGATGACTCTTATGAACATAATTTGACATAAACATTGTACGTGCATTTGCCATTAACTTTTTTTCTTACATTGCTATTAAGTTTTGTCTTCTTCTCATCTTTCTCTCTTTTTCTCTATTCTAAGTATAATATAAAAAAAAACATAATAGTCAATTTTATATATATTTATTTTTTTCTTATTTATTATTTATATGGTTTAGGGTGCTATTTAACTTTTTTCTTAAAATGTTATATGAGTTAATTGACTGACCTAATTAATGTGGTATATGTTTCTTTTTTTTCAGCCAGGATGATGTTGGGTTGGGCCTTTTGCTGGCCTGTAGTTTTCTATTTAAGTCACTTTTATCTATTGAAAAATTGAGTATTGATTTGCATAATTGTTCCATAACCATTACGATTGGTAAAACAACTATCCAAGACAAATTATTTATTCACTTTCATTTGCTTTCCCATAGAAAATCCCTGTTAACTAAATGATGTCACTACACCAATAACACTTTTTTTTTTCAAATTGGATCTCCTCCAAGAAAATAAAAATGTAGATAATTCTGGAACTTCTCTCCAAGGAATTGTTAACTACATCAATAGAAGAAAAGAAGTTTCTATGTCCCCAGATGATGCCTAAGCTGATTGATATCAATATTGTTATGAACTAGTGAGTAGGTGGTGAGCTCCTCTCACCATGCTGTGGACATTTGTAGATGGAAACTGTCTTTCTGAACCAAACTCAAAACCAATTCAATTCTTGTTGCATTAAAAATGTTTATTCCATTTTGTTGGAAGTAACCAAATGGATTTACTCTGGTTCAACAGGATTTTGTGAAATGGCCATTGTTGGTAGTGATGGCCGCAGAAGAAGGTATAAACCAGGCCCCAAAAATGGTATCAATGATAAGGGAAGAAGCCAAGAACCTTTGTCAAACCTGCATAGTGGACTAACATTAAAATATTTTCTAGATATCGTCTCTTATATAACTAGGACTAGCATCTTTTCATGCAAAGCACAAAGCTCCCCAACTTATGATGATAGGAGTAAGGGTCGATTGTACACAACCTTACTCCTGCATTTTTACAAAGAGGTTGTTTCCCAGATTCAAATCCGTGACATTTCGATCACAAGAAGCAACCTTACCCCTGCTTCAGGGCGTGCCCTCTAGGCAAATGTAAAAATTGAAATAAAAACTTTTTTTTTTGCTAGAAACATACCATTTTCGAGCAGTCATATCATTGTAAACCCAAAATGGTGCAAATGTAGAAAGTATAGTAAAATCAATGGACGTAATATGGATCTGCAACATGAAAACCCGATTAGCACACCTAAAGAGCATTGCCGAGTTCCTATTTTATGAAGAATGGATAAGCATAAGATAAACATGTAAATGAAGCAGAAATAATGAAAAAGAGTGTATAAGAAGCTGTATTCTAATTTAGCCATAAACTTGGCCTAGTGTTACTAGGTTCTAGTACACTAGCAATCATTGATTGGAACTCCTTGGTTTAAATTATCAAACATCAGTACAGCAAGACTTGAAAAGTCTATGGCTTTGCTAAAGCTTGTGTAATGAATATGATGAGTATTTTAGAATTAGTATATATAGAAGTTTAGGGTGATGTTTCTGTTATGCATGTATTCAATTCTAGTTTAGTGGGGAAATTGAGAGACTTCTAGAGAACTCTTGAGCCTAGGTATTTGGTTGAAGGGGGAGTCGAGGTTTCTTGGGATTTATTTTCTGCATATTAGTGTATGTAAAAGAGGCATGGCCTCCATTATCTCTATAATTTCAGTGTTATTTGTCTGGTTCCATCAGAATACAATGGCAAGTGATACCAAAATAATGAAATGCAGAGTAAGAACTTACAAATTTGCTTTCCCTGAAGTACTGGTAAAATTCTTTCCACTCACCTTCTCCAGCTATACCTGCATAAGTTATGAGGGCGATCCCTACAGCGAGCAATATCTGATGTGTAGTTGAGGTAAGTTACATACTCTCAAAAAAATAAAAAATAAAAAAATGAAGAGTCTAGTGTGATGATGCTAAATAATGTATAAATTCCTTCAATTGAAAGTAACTTGTGAGCAGTATAACTGGTTTCTTCCAATGAGATTTTAGTACATAATAATAAGGGCATGCTGTAGGGAAGTTTTTCAATTTGAATTCATACATGCTTAAGGAAGTCTCTTGAATTTAGGGGCTTTTAAAATTAATCCAAACCATCTTTGTTGTTTCAGTTTCACCGTGCAATTGATTTGTTGCATTCCCTACTTTGCATACTGCTTTATAAGATCAGGTAAGTTAAAAAAATTAAAATAATGGTAAGAGGAAACAAAAAAACAGAAAAAACAGATTGATTCCATCTAATACTAAGGCTAAATAATCTTTTATATGAAAACCTTCCTAGTTTTTGTAGTTTGCTTTTACTAGGTGATATACTATGTAATATAGTCCTATTAATTTCTTTCGTGTGTGATTTGTAGGTAATGTTCTTGTTTAGGATATACAATTATGTTGTTATTGTACAGAAAATGATAAATGCAACCCTTGTCATGGAATTTGTTAATCACTCTTTTACATAGATGGCTAAGTGTATTCAAAATTTGGGAAGGAGGGTGTTGGGAGAAAGTAAAGGAAATGGATTTTATACAAAGGAAACATGGTGGTGGAATGGAGAGGTGCAAGAGGCAATTAAACATAAGAAGGAGTGCTTTAGATCTTTGCATAAAAGTCCCAGTGAAGAGAACTTGCAAAAGTTTAGATTAGCGAGAAAAAATGCAAAGAAAGCAGTGCGAGAAGCTAGGGGCAAGGTTTTCGACGAGTTGTATAAAAATCTTGGGAGCAAGGATGGTGAAAGAGGTATTTATAAACTTGCAAAGATAAGGGATAAGAAAAGTAAAGACCTCACCCAAGTTAGATGCATCAAGGATGAAAATCAAAAACTTCTGATGAGAGATGAAGATGTAAATGAAAGATGGTTGAACTACTTTAACAAGCTGTTTAATGGGGATGGAGATACAAGCGAGGTGGACTTGGAGGATGCGTATGATGATATGAATAGAAGATTTGTACGCAGAATTAATACACATGAAGTTAAGGAGGCTTTAAAGAGGATGAAGAGCAGAGATGAGGATGTTAAGGTGGATGTGTGGTTACACAAAGATGGATAAGATAAGAAATGAAGATATTCGAGGAAAGGTCGGAGTAGTACCGGTTGCCGAGAAGATGAGAGAACATAGATTGAGGTGGTTTGGGCACGTGATGAGAAGGCCCCTGGATGCTCCTGTAAGAACAGAAGTTTGTTACCAAGAGCTCAACACAAAAAGAGGCAGAGGTAGGCCGAAACTTACTTGGGGGAAGGTAGTAAAACAAGATTTAATGGAGTGGGATATAGATTGGCGGACGGTATGTCTTAGAACGGAATGGAGAAAAGCTATAAATATGGTGGAGGGTTAGACCCGTGGTTATTCCTATGTTCCAGATGGTCCCTTTTTAGTCATTTTCCCCTTCATTTCCCCTCACTTCTTCTTGTCCCTTTCTTTTTCACTTTCATTTATTTATATATACATATATATATATATATATATATATATTTATTATTATTATTATTTTTATTTTATTTTTTCAACAATTTTATATATTTCATATGGGTTCATCTACCACCGACCCCAATTAATTTGGGATAAAGGTGATGTTGATGTTGATGTTGATTATTTAATTGTCATTGCAGAGTCTAAAGACTTAAAAAAAGAGCAACGCCCAAATTTGGATGCTTTGCTGCAGAAATTGAACTAAAGTTAAGAAAATTCAATTTACCAGAAAGGATAAAATGCATGCTGGTTCAAAAATATTTTCAAGTTTTTTTCTAAAAAATAAACATGTGACTGCAATAGGGTGGTTTGTCTTTGGCATTAACCTGAGCAAAATCACCTAACCATGGACACTACCGGTATTTAGGTTACAATGATCAGTCTGCAACAACTTACGAGATGAGGTTGTGATGAGCACTTACCATTGCAGTTACTTTTGATTCCAGAAAATTCAAAGGCCACATTTTAAGCTGAGTTTTTTCAACAGGAGGTGCTGGTGGTTTCCAAAGTACAAAATAAGGAAGAAGTACATATGCACCACCAAAACATGAAAGTACCAGGAAGGGCCATACCGGAATATTGCTTTTTGAGCTGTAGAACAACAAAATGAAGAGATGAAATCAAATTCAGGCATCATTAAATAAGACAAATACGGATACAAATACAATGATTCCTGCTCTACATATAATATGTTACATATGGCAGCAATTAAGATTCTTGAAATGGCATTCAAAGCAGTAACAAAGTTAGCATAGCAGTAATGTGGAATTAACATAGAAGGGATAGGGAGTGGCGTTTTTATGCTAGGGGGCGAAAATAAAATATCAAAGTTAAAAATATTATTATGACTAATAAAAGGGGCTAACTATTTGTTGAGATATATAAAACCATTAATGTAGCCTCACCCAACAGCTTAAGCTTTTGAGTTGAATTGGTTCGTTACATGGTATCAGAGCCTCGTGTCCCGAGTTCGATCCTCGCTGCCCCCCACTTTCTTTCAAGTGGAATTTCTTTGTTCGTACAGGTAGGTGGGCTTGTGTATTGTCCACCCTTCAAGCCCAATAGGCTCTCGTGTGAGGGGGCGTGTTGAGATATATAAAACCATTATTGTAGCCTCACCCAACAGCTTAAGCTTTTGAGTTGAATTGGTTCGTTACACTATTACAAGTATTTTTGAGGGAGGGGCTAACTATTAAGACTAATAGTTTATTATTATTACAAAAATAATATTTTATACCTATACTAATAAAAAAAATCAAAGTTTAGATGTAATGTCATTCAAATTTCTATCCTGTCAAATAAGTCATTTTGACTGATTTTCACAAAGCACAAAGGAGGTGAGTGGTAGTATAACACCTCAAATATTTAAATGTGTATTCTAATGATATATTGATAAATGAAAATTGATGGATTAGTGAAAATCCAAGGATTATGGCCAAAAAGGGCAAAAAGGGCAAAATGGTAATTTGCCAACCGTGTGTTATGAGGCTTAAATACTGAGTTGGAGATTTCAAACGACAAAGATAATGCTGGAAATGGAATCAGGGCGAAAAATTGAGTAAATAGGCAAATTTGGGAAAAATCGATGAATAGTGATTTTTAAGTGTTAAAATACTGAGTTGTGAGTGTACCTATAGGTGTGAAATTTTTATCAATATTTTGGAGAAAGAAAAATATGTCATGGACTGGAAAAATATTTAGATTAAGGATTTGTGATCGGAAATTTTATCGGAGTTAAATTAGATCGCGTGTGGGACCCGTGTGACCGAAGTCACTTGGCCCCACCTCCTTTTCTTTCCTTCTTTCTCTCTTTTCCTCTCATCTCTCTCGCGCGCTCTCTGTGTCAAGAAGAGGCCAAACACCATTTCCTTCCCATTTTCACCATTTCTTCGTTTCTCCACCGAATCGCTTGATTTTGGTGTTGAAATCTATCGTAAACAACCTTCCAAAGCCATTGGTAGTACTTAGAAGCCTTGAATCCATCTCTTTGGCCACGTTTTAAGCAAAGTCAGATCCGACCCATTGGAGGTTTTTGAGATTTCTTGGAGTTTTGAGCTTCAAATGGTTTAGTGAAGCCTTGGTAGTGATCATACTACACATTGTAAGTATATTTGTGGTCTTTTGATAGTTGAATTCTTAGATCTATGAATATGTGTTCAAACCTTTGTTTTTAGATGTGTGATGATAGAGAGCCCAAATGCAAAAATGCTATTAGATGAAAAGGCCTTAGAATCATGTTTGTAAGCTAGAAATGCTATGTTAAATTTTGGTGAAAAATCTAGGTTTTTAACTTAGAGAATTTTGAGGAATTTTGATGAAAAATGAGTTTTTGTGTAATTGGGATTTGATGATTGTTGTAGGGTGCCTCACACGGTTGGATTTGAGAAAAGTTGATTTGGAGCATACGTTTGGAACGGTGTTGCTCGTGTTAAGGTAAACTCTTGGAACTTGGGTTTAATCCCTAGTGAGCTCCACCACACCTAGAGGAAGGTTGTGGTTGGATTATGTAGTGATGACATGATGTGTTTGTGTGCTTGTATGCATATTGCTTGTATTGTGTGAAATTGGGTGGTCACTGATCAGTTGACAAGTGGAGTTTGGTCATCCGCTGGATTCATCCTTGTGAGAATGCCAGTCGGGTATTGCCGTGGAGTCGACTCTGGGAGCGGCGCCAGGATGATCCAAACGTGGGACGTCCGCCGGATAGGGCTCATGAGGAGTTCCGGTTGGGTATTGCCATGGAGTCTTCTCAACCATGGGAGAGGCGCCAGGACTGTCTCGGGAGTTATATGATGGAGTCCTTGAACATGAATCCATGAGTGGATGTTCTTGGGTGTCTCCAGGTGGATGGTGATATTGTTTTACTTGCATGCCATATTATGTCATTTTGATACATTTTAGTGAGCCATGGAGTGGAGAGAGCCTCTAGCTCCATTGGTTTACTGAGATATATCCGTATATCTCACCCCGTGTTTGGGGGACCACATTTCAGGTCACTATGAGCCGGGAGGAGCTTCGGGCAAGAAGCCCGTATAGTGGACGTTGGATGGGCATGCGGTGCATTGGATTGCATGGCTTTTTGGAGGAGTTTATGGAGTGCACATAGCATACCATTAGTATTTTGAGACTTAGGTCATGAACATATTGCATGATGTCATTTTCCATGCTTTTGTTAGTGTTCATGGTCATATGCTAAGTCTTGATATGTTTTATTATTCATGGCTTGGATAACTGTATATTTTGAGTGAGCATGGGACTTGTCCATTGCCACATTCATAGCCTTGAAGTCTTGATGTGTAATGATGTAAGAATGGTCCATATGTACATGTAAAGGGCCATTATTTGAGAATGATGTAATTGATGTTAAACTTAAGGAAAAAGCATGATGGAAGGGCCTAGAGCCAACATTAGGACATGATTATGTGTTATGTGGAGTACCAAGGGGTTAGGGATGGATTACACACCCTTTTTGGGGCTCAAAACTGCTGTAATCTGTCATTTTGCTGCATAGTAATCGATTACCCAAGCATGGTAATCGATTACCCAAAGTTGGTAATCGATTACCAGAACAGAGGATTTGAAAAATTGGCTACTGCCTCATTTTTGACAGGTGGTAATCGATTACCACCCACTGGTAATCGATTACCACAGTGTAATTTTCGAAAATTCAGTTTTTTCTAGACTAAAAGAAAGGGGCTTAACTTGATGGGTAGAACTCCAAATGATACGTGGTTTGAAACCACGCGTAGACAATGTAAAGGACTACAACTTGGTAAAAGACGAGAGTAAGATGGTGAGCTTAAATGAATTGAGTAAAAAGAATGATCTATGATGTCAGAAAAATGTATGATTCCGCAAATGGCATTTACAATTATAGTGTGGTTTTAATTGATTACGGAAAAAGCGTTTATGCAAGAAAAGGAATATGTTAAAAGAAAAATTTGCCCGTAAGTTAATTAACCTAACCACTGTGATTGTAACTGCGCTTAATATCATAATCAATGTTAACAATACCGGTGTACAACGGGCTGTTACATTTTATGGTATCAGAGCAGTTTTGTTTAGGGAACTCTGATTGTTGTGTGTGATGTATCTTGTGTGTCATAGCTATCTGTGAACTATTTATGATTAATGTATATGTGATTCCTCAGTGTGGGTCTGATCAACTCATTCCTTTGTGTTACATGTACAGATATCATGAGTAGGGCACGAGGTCGCCGTGGGGCACGTGGTGCAGGTCCTTTGCCACCGGATCCGGTCACTGCAGCACTGAATGCTCTGCAGGCGGAAACGGCTGCAAACAGAAATATGACTGAGAACCTGATGAAAGCAAATCAGGATATGATGCAGGCCTTTATGGCTGAGTTGAGGGCGGATAGAGGTCGTCCTAGGAGGGAGGATACACCTCCGCATACGGCTACGGTGACTCCTACACCGACGCCATCTGTTACTCCTCAACAAGGGGAGAGTGGGGCTAGTCACCACACTGGTGAGGCTAGCCATCATACTACTACTGACCCGAGCTATATTCCCGATCCGTCATCTGTTGCCCAATCTACTGGGGCTGCTGGGCAGGTGCTTGATAATGCTGACGATGAGCGTAGGCTCATATCTTTCAGGAAACATAAGCCACCCGCATTTCTGGGGTCAAGGGACCCAAAGGAGGTCACTGCTTGGTTGAGGGGCATGGACAAGATTTTTCAGGTTATGAGATGCCAAGATCCGCAGAAGTTATTGTATTCTGTTTATATGCTGGAGGGTGATGCCCAGGAGTGGTGGGACAATGTGTCTCGCCCGTTTGTTATTCAGGGAGAGGTCCTTACTTGGACTATGTTTGAAGGATTATTTCATGAAGAATATTTTCCCCGCGATGTTCGGGAGGCTAAGCAAGGTGAATTTGATAATCTGGTACAGGGAGTTATGACTGTTGATGCCTATGTGGCGAAATTTAATGAACTGGTCAAGTTTGCTAATTATGGAGGTACTCTACCTACTCCGGAATTCTTGTCAGCTAAATTTCAAAGAGGGCTGAGTGAGAAGATTGCAAAGAGGATGTCAAATACTGCGGTGAGAAACTTTGCTGATTTAGTGACCCAATGCAAGAGGGTCGAGACTGTTTATGGGAGGTATCCAAAAGCGGATAAGGTAAAAGAACAAGAAGTTAAGAGGACACCTGGTCCTTCTGGAAACATTAATAGAGGAGGTTTCAAAAATAACAACAGGGGTAGGGGGTTGCATGTGAGGCAGCCTCCTGGTCAGTTCAAGAGGGGTGGAAACACTGGTGGTGGTGGTGCTTCGAACAGATATTTTACCCCACAATGTGGGAAGTGTGGGAAATACCACAGAGGTGTATGTGGTGCTGGTACGTCGAATTGTTTTAGATGTGGTCAGAGTGGCCACTTTGCTAGAAATTGTACATCTTCTTCGGGGCAGGCTGCGAATCTGCAGGCCTTGCCGCCAGCTACTACTACTACTACTGCTGCTCCTATTGCTGTTGTTCCTACTGTGGGACGAGTTTATACTACTAATGCGCAGCGTACTGAAAAGGCTCCGAATTTGGTTAAAGGTATAATTTTTCTCTCTAATGTTGATTTATCTGTGTTGTTTGATTCGGGAGCGACACATTCATTTGTGGCGGACTATGTGGCTAAGGCGTTGGACTTAAAGGTAACACGGATGGTTCCTCCGATGCGCATTACTACTGCTACAGGAGAGGTTAGTGAATCGTCTTGGATTTGTGAAGATGTGAAGTTCACTTATTTAGGCAGGGGTTACACCATTGATTTAATTATCTTACCCCTGGCCTCTGTCAATTTGATTTTGGGGATGGATTGGTTGTCTCGGAACTGCGCAATGATTGATTGTTGCTATCTCACGAGAGGCCGTCTGTTTGTCCGTCTTTGTATTTGTCTGTCAGTCAGACTGTGAAAGCCTTAAAGGCTGGAGATCTGGGTTATGTCTTGTTGGGCGGATTGGTGGGTGATAAAAAGGAGGAGATTTCTGCTATACCAGTTGTGAATGAGTTTGAGGATGTATTTCCGGATGAGATACCGGAATTCCCGCCTGAGAGAGAGATTGAATTCTCAATTGATTTATTGCCTGGTGTGGGGCCGATCTCTTTGGCTCCATACCGGATGTCGCCACTTGAGTTGGCTGAGTTGAAGAAACACATTGAAGAATTGTCTGCGAAGAATTTTATTAGGCCGAGTGTGTCTCCGTGGGGAGCACCGGTGATATTTGTAAAGAAAAAGGATGGTAGCATGAGATTGTGCACTGACTACCGACAGCTGAATAAAGTGACTGTTAAGAACCGGTACCCATTACCGCGTATTGATGATTTATTAGATCAGTTGAGGGGTGCCTGTGTATTTTCAAAGATTGATCTCCGGTCCGGATATCACCAGATTCGGATTAAACCGGAGGATGTACCTAAAACAGCTTTCCGATCCAGATATGGACATTTTGAGTATCAAGTGATTCCTTTTGGGCTTACTAATGCCCCGGCGGTGTTCATGGACTATATGAACCGCATTTTTAAACCGTATTTGGACCAGTTTGTAATTGTGTTCATTGATGACATTTTGATCTATTCTAAGAGTAAAGAGGAGCACATGGACCATTTGAGGACTGTGTTGCAGGTGTTGAAAGACAAGAAACTATATGCTAAACCGTCTAAGTGTGAATTCTGGTTGTCTGAGGTGCAATTTTTGGGTCATGTTATTTCTGCAAGTGGTGTTGCAGTGGATCCAAGCAAGATTGAAGCGGTAAGTGACTGGGAACGACCAAAGACTGTGACTGAAATTAGAAGTTTTCTGGGGCTTGCTGGCTATTATCGCCGATTTATACAGGGATTTTCTGCAATGGTTCTACCGTTGACTCAATTGACACGAAAGGATACACCTTTTGTGTGGACCCAGGAATGTGAGGACTGCTTTCTGCTACTGAAAGAGAAATTGACCACTGCTCCGGTGTTGACTCTACCTGATCCGGAGGGTGAGTTTGTATTATATTGTGACGCTTCTAAGAAAGGTTTAGGGAGCGTGCTGATGCAGGAAGGAAAAGTGATTGCATATGCGTCTAGGCAGTTAAGGCCGCATGAAGAAAATTATCCGACACATGACTTAGAATTGGCTGCTATTGTGTTTGCCTTGAAAATTTGGAGGCATTTTCTGTATGGGATGAAATTTGCTGTGTTTAGCGACCATAAAAGCTTGAAATATTTATTTGATCAGATGGAGCTGAATATGAGGCAGCGTAGATGGGTTGAATTTTTGAAAGATTATGATTTTGAGCTGAAATACCACCCAGGAAAGGCCAATGTTGTGGCTGATGCATTGAGTAGGAAGTCTGTGAATTTATCTCATATGATGATGTGGGACAATGAAGTGATTGAGCAATTCCGTGATATGAAAATAACGGATTTCTTTGCAGGAAGAATGTGTGATATGGAGTTGACTCGGATTGAGAACGAGTTGCACGAGAAGATTAAAGAGACTCAGATTCGCAATGAAAGTATAAAGTATTTGAAAGGCCAGAGTGGCATATCTGTTAATGAACAGGGACTACTATTATATCAGGGCAGGATTGTTGTGCCCAAGGAACTTGCAGAGGAAGTTATGACTGAGGCCCATAAGGGTCAATATTCTATCCACCCAGGTGCCACAAAGATGTACCAAGATTTGAAAATTAAGTTCTGGTGGCCTGGTATGAAAAGAGATGTTGCCGAGTACGTGTCTAAGTGCTTGGTTTGCCAGAAAGTGAAAATAGAGCATCAGAAACCTGCTGGATTACTTCAGCCGCTGGATATACCTGAATGGAAATGGGAAAGTATTTCTATGGATTTTGTTGTTGGATTGCCGCGAACTCAAGCTGGTTATGACTCGATTTGGGTTATTGTGGACCGACTTACGAAGTCTGCACATTTTCTACCAGTACGAGTGGACTACACCACAGAGAAGTTGGCTACACTGTATGTAAAGGAGATTGTTAGACTCCATGGGATACCGATTAGCATTGTGAGTGATCGGGACCCGAAGTTTACTTCACGATTTTGGGGAGCTTTGCAGCAGGCTTTTGGCACTCAGCTCCGGCTGAGCACTGCTTATCACCCGCAGACTGATGGTCAGACTGAGAGGACCATACAGACACTTGAGGATATGCTGAGAGCTTGCACACTGGAACAGGGTAATGCTTGGGATAAGTACTTACCACTGGTGGAATTTTCTTATAATAACAGTTTTCATTCCAGTCTGGGTATGGCACCATACGAGGTTTTGTATGGCAGGAGGTGTCGTACGCCCACTTGTTGGACTGAGGTAGGCGATAAAGAAAGATTTGGTCCGGATTTTGTGCAGGAAACGACAGTGCAGATTGAAATGATCAGAGAAAAGTTGAAACAGGCACAGAATCGACAGAAAAGTTATTATGACAATAAGCATAGGCCGCTGGAATTTGAGGAAGGTGACCATGTTTTTGTACGTTTGTCGCCGGTCACAGGTGTTGGCCGTGCGTTGGGTGTGAGGAAGCTGAGTCCACGATTCATTGGGCCATATCAGATTATGAAAAGAGTAGGATTGGTGGCCTATCAGCTTGCCTTACCCCCGCAGTTGTCTAATTTACATGATATTTTTCATGTGTCGCAGTTGCGACGTTATGTTCCGGATGAGTCACATGTTGTGATGCCGGATAATATTGAAATCAGGGAGAACTTGAAGACTCCCATTGGTCCTATTGCAGTTTTGGATCGCAGTGAAAAGCGATTGAGAAG